>BSBK01013637.1:0-175000 GCA_027943335.1 Chamaecyparis obtusa | reverse complement strand
CCTTTATATTGTTAAGTCATTATTTTGATAAAGAAAATAATCCCTTAACTCTTTACTAGTTCTGTCTTCATATTATGTCCTGTCAGCTTGACATTGTCCTTGATAAAATTGTCATCACTTCTTCTGTACATGCCGTACTAACTTGCGCTCTGAAATGGGTGTTCAATAGTCATCAGAGAGTCTATCTTCAAGTTCCCAAGCACTGAATTTACTCCAATCAACATCACAAACAAAAACTATGTCCAGGTTCACTGGTAAAAACATTGTCTCACGCTTAGACAAATTTGCAATGCGCTCTGTCACACTTGCTCTCTGACCTGTACAATCTTCATGTGGATCATATGTTTCCATAATGACAACATCTATGTAATCAACTCAGCCAAATTGCCAAAAATCTCCCCCTTTGTCATTGATGGCAACATATGAGAAAATTGGCTAAGTGTACAACTCAAAATCTCAAAATTGTGGCCATAGTATAAAATATATACTATCCTTATAACTCCTCAAAAAATATTATCTCTAATACAATACTCCCCCTAGGAGTATCAATCCTTATCATATACAATCAATTTTTTGTTCTGCTATATACCTCTCCCCCTTTGACAACAATGACAAAATAAAGGTAGGGAGGGTTACAAAATTGTATCACAAAAAGATTATACCTCAGTTCAATTATTGCAAAGCTGGTAGGTTTGCAACACAATATACAAAATCTATCTTCATAGCTGCTATCTCCTTCTCCCATAACTTCTTAATGGAATCTGCCACATTAAGTAGTGCGCTCAGTCCATAAGATGCTATTTCACATGCTTGGAGGTTTTCAAAGTTAAACTTTTGAAAAGATGTCTTCGCTTAAAGATGTTCTTCCAACTGCTCTTCAATAATGTTTAATGCTCTCTCAAAAGAGTGAATCTTTTTAATTTTCTGTCTCTCTCATCTTGCCAAACTCTGATTTAATCATATAGCTTCCGAACTTTCTTCTCAACATCACATACCTTCACATTGGGGCTAGAAAGAAGGTTTGTTTCATTCTGAATCTTTGCTTCCTTCATCTTCATCTTCTGATCTTTTTCTATCAAAGTCTCTGATTTTGTACACTGTATGTACAAAGATTTACCTATTTCCAAATGCTTCCTCAAGTCCTTGATATAGATATCAAGAGTGTTGATATCATTCCTAATACTTTGGCTGATGTTCAAAAGCATTCTAGCCTCATAGGCTTCTTGTGCTTTCACTTTTGCAATATCAGATAGGTTAGTGAATTCATTGTCAAAAGTGCTCATTACCTTCTTTGCTTTCTCCATAGGATCATCTTTTGCAATTTGTGTAGTTACAATGCTTTGTAACTTCTTATTCTTGCCAATGATTTTATTCAAGGATGTGATCAATTCCAACTGATCTTCATCATCTACTTCCTTTCCTAAATGCTCAATCATAGATCCAATTTGATTTTTCTTTCTAGTCTCAGGAGTAATACTGATATCTTCTTTGGTGGGAATGGGTACTTGTTTCTCTATTGTCATTATGGAAACATATGATCCACATGAAGATCACATAGGTTAGAGAGAAAGTGTGACAGAGTGCATTGCTCTCTGACCTATGCGATTTTCATGTGGATCATATGTTGCCATAATGACAACAACTATGTAATCAACTCAGCCAAATTGCCAACAAAATCACATAATAGATAAAGGATATAATCATGGCGTAGTTATTTTTATTAATAAGAAAACATTAATTTTTCCTTTATTCTATTGAAAATTTTCAAAACATTAAAAAATTAATAATAATGACAATATTTTGAATTATATAAACATTTTTGGATGGAGTTATGAACTGGAAAATTTTAATATTAGAAATGGAAATTCCTTTAAAAAATATGATTTCTGAAAATAATATTATTAAGTTTTTTACTTATTATCAATTTTTTAATATTACTTTTCCTTTTTATTAATACAAAATAATTACTTTTGCTTTTACTCTATTGAAAATTTTCAAAACATTAAAAAAATAATAATAATGATAATGTTTTGAATTATATAAACATTTTTTGGAGTTATCAACTGGAAAATTCTAATACCAAAAATGGAAATTCCTTTAAAAAATATGATTTCTAAAAATAATATAATTAATTTTTATACGTATTATCAACATCACCAATTATCCTCAGTGATCCCATGAAGAATCAATACTTTAATGGATTCATATTTTTATTTTATTTATGCTCAATCTTTTTGCACATCGTAGTTCACAATATCATGAGACGATTCTCATTATCCATTATCCAACTCTTGTTTGAAGAATTATTTTAATCTTTTACTTCAAATTTCATCTCATTTCTAGTTGATTTGCAATAGAATGTAGATTCACAACTCACACCTTCAGACAACTCCCTAGTCTAAGATATATCTTCTATTATATTGGTAAAAATTATTAATATATTACTGTTTATATATTATCCTTGATGAAACTTTTGGCATACTTGTTAATGTGGATATGAATGTTTGACATGGCACACTTGATGACATGGCTTGAAGCATAATTAGTGATAAAGTAGTTTGAATAGTCAACAAACTTGTCTTTGATTTAAATAACCATGGTTATATCATGTGTTGTGTTTGGTTTGTTAACTTGGTCAGAGATAAGCCACATGGTGGCTATGTATGGTCGAGATTCAAAATACTCTCAAAATAATTTATAAAGCTCTCAAAAAGAATACAAAAGACATAGGTTGTCTTCATTTGCAAGTCTCTCAAAACCCTAGCTAAAATGACAACTGCTATGAAAGTCCTGACTGGTATAGTTCATCAATTTTTATTTTTTGAATATTTATATGGGTTTTTAGTATGTTATTGTAGAGAGTATGAGGAGCCAACTGATAGTGATTGTTTGCACCTTTGATAAGGTAAAATATTTTTGGAAAATTTAAAAAATATTTCTGGGTCATAGATTATTATGGGTTTTTAATATACAACTCTAGTAAATTTATGGAGTCATTTGATCATAGCATTACATTGTATTCATACTGAGATAAAATGCTCTACAAGTTGGAAGGAAATTCTAGTTATCTTTTTTTTTGGTATTTAAGAAATCTAAACAGTTTATTCTTTTGAGTTGGAAATAGCTTACATGTTTTTGTTGGTTGTGACCATTGTTTACATTGATATATTCTGAGAGCCCAAAGAGATCAAATAAAGATTTATTTTTTATGAGCTTCAAAGATTCAAGAAAAAAAGGTAACTGGGTAACTTCATGGGACATAAGTAAATGGGGATTTCAGTTTTATTCTCATTACAAGGTATGATCAATGAAAATCCATCTTCGATTATAGTTCTTTGAAAGAGAAGAAGGGTCAGTTTATAATGTGTAAAGTAGTTTAAATAGTTACAATTTTAGTTATATTAAATGGTTCAAGGTTTATGAGACGTGACTAAAAAATTTGGTTACAAAAATTAAGAGTTTGAGATGGGTATTTCAAATTTCAAAATAAATGTTAAATCTTAAATAGGTGCTAAAGTATAGAAAAGGGTTTTATAATATTTTTTGTTATTACTTTCTTAAATAAAGATTGGGCCTAAAAGTTTAAAAAGTCACATTATTAAGCTATTGTGGTGAACAGACCAAATGAAGCCAATAGTACAAGAAGTTAACAAATAGCTGCTATTTCAACCATAACTATGTGAAAATAAAAAATGCTATTAGAGGGTCAAACCTTGAAAAAAAAGATAGTTGTATTTAGTTATAAACTTTTGAACATTGAAAAGACATATATTTGTATCCTTATATAAGGGAGAATGTACATGGACAAATGTGAGTTGTGTGAATGATCATCATTTCTTGTATATGGTGAATTGTATCTTGTATTGATTCATTAAAGAAAATCATATGATTATATATACGTGCATGAATGCAAAGGCTACATATGTATTTATGTAACTGCATGTAATCGGGAATATTAGTTGTAACAAGGAGAAGAGGGGTCACTGTTCCTTATAGTTGGAGCTGCAGAATGATGTAAGAGTTGGTGCTCATTATGAATCAATAAAAGTTATAGGATTGGTGTGGTTTTTATGCATATGAAAAAACTAGTTGGTTTTGAGGGTTTCCCACTCAACAAAAAATATTGTGTTATGGTATTCTCTACGAGTCTCATTTAGATGCTTTGATACTTTCCTTTTCAAGTTGAAATATTATATTATTTTTTATTAAGTAAAATAGGTTTTACAGGGTGCCTGAAACCCATAACAAGATAAAAAGTAGAAAGAATGAGTTCAGAACTTAGCTAAAGCAAAAAACTAAGAGACAGGCCAAGGAAAGGCCAACCAAGAAACAACCATCGAAAAGGAAGAACAAAGATAGAGCAAAAAAGAGACAGGAAACATATTAAGCTAGGGTCCTGAGAATGGCAGCTGCATTGAGTTCAAGGATCTCCATTTTCTCTGCTGCCTCTTTTACTTTTTGAACATCCCTTTTTTTCATTGTATTGGATCTGGTTCTTTTTCTTGGACCCTCGCTGGGCTTCTTCTTTTCTTCCTTAATAGTGCTATGTTCATCCTGGTGTCTATTTTTTCTTCTATTTTGTTGATAAGAAGCTTGATGTGGTCATTGGACACTTTGAGAATGTTATAGTTTTTCTCAACGATACCCTTTAGGGTTTCCTCAAGACTAATAATTTTAGATTCTAGGTGTTCAACCCTTTCCTCCAAGCTTTTCTTTATGTTGGTAGTGTTGTGATCCTTACCGTCAGTGCTCTATATTTTCTTTTTGAGATCTTTGATTTCATGGAAGAGCCATTTGAAGGACCTGAACTAATACAACATGTTGTTCTTAGTGTTGTTAAGGAATTCCATCTCCATCTCCCTTGCTTTATCGCTAAGAACCACCAAAGCGGGATCAATCAGCTCCTCTTTGTGGATTTTTCCCTTGGTATCCTCCAGGATTTGTGGATAGACAGCCTCCCTAACGATCCCCATGTGCACTGTATTGATATTTAAATTCCTCCATACCTTTTTCCCTTTACCAAAATCTTGACTTCGGTATTCCCCTCTGGAAATATCTTTTGAGGTCTCAAGCATAATTGGGGACTGAGTAGTGCCCTGTTCATCTTTGGGATCCTCGGGAATAGGATCATGAGCCTTATTACTTGTTCCAGATGGGGGCTTAAGAGGGGGGGAGTTATCTTTTCTGATCATGAGATCAGCAGAGAGGCGACCCGAGTTGTCCCTCATAGGGTTGGGGTTTTCCCTTGTGATCTGTTATGTCATTTTAGTGACTTGCTTTTCTGGGTTGCCCACCTCTTCATCTATATTCATGTCTTCCTCATTATTTTTATATTTCTAATCTAAGGTAATCTCCTTTCTATCCTTTTTTGGATATTTTTCATTTTTGACAGAGCTCGAGGGTCGCTTCTTGGATGAGGACACTTTTTTAGTTTTTTCTTGTTGTTCCTCACTATCCACAGTATCCTTAGAGTGTTTTCTATCATTTTTACCCAACAAGACATAGTCCAACCTAGAATCTTCACTCTTAGCATTGGCCTCTGTGATTTCCTTACCCAATATTTGGGTTTTGAAAAATGCATAAATTAACAGAAGCAAGCCTTCGTGCAGAGTAGGGTTAGCAATGTTCTTTTCTGTAAAGCCATTGATGTTCTCATTTATGGAGGAACAGAGATAAAAAAAAAATTGAAATCTTCTTTCCATGCCTAAAGTGATTCAGCAAGATAAAATGGTAGGTACAAATTCTATCAAACCTAGTATCTAGAGTGACGTATGAAATGAGGGCCTTGAGGATGAACTGCCATAGCATTTTCAAACCCGTGGGCTGATAGTGAGTGCCCTTCTTGACTATAGCCTTAAGATCATCATTGTCTCTAAAAAAATCATTTACAGCCTTATCAAAAATTTTACAATCTCTGTAAATTTTTTTCCCAACAATGGGAATGCCTGCGACCAAGGAAATCACCTCTTTCACGACAGTGAAGGACTTTCCCACTATTTCCACCTTTCCTTCATTTCAGATTTTAATGAAGATATTGGTGATCTCCTTCCTGCAACCATGGATTCTTTCTATAAAGGTAGTGATTTCCCCTTTCAGCAGGGTGCTCCAAACTTTGGTGTGATTCTTCCACTTCTTGCTATCATTTTGTGGCTCCCTTCTATGTCTTTCTCCAACCATGGCTATTTTTTGGGTTCTAGTTTCTCTCTAGAGATGCGGAGCCTTAATGCTTTCCATCTTTCTATCAGCCTTTGTTCTAGGCTTTCTTGAATTATGCTTTTGAAGCTAATTATAGTTCTTGGGAAGGGAAACCCAGAAAGCATGCAGAGGGGATGCGTATTAAATAACCTTACTATGCCTCCAGAGCTTGTCATTAATGTAATGAAATATCCAAAAATCCCCTTTACTTTCATAATTATCTTTAATTATTCCCTCTGTACTTTGGAGTCTGTCCCCATCGGGTAAATCCTTCACATCACTTGAGAGATCTTCAGCATGGTGCCAACTCAACTTAGCTTCCTTACTAACAACCTCATTGGAAATCCCATCAGTAACCCTATTGGCAATCCAAGACAAGTGATGAGTTTGGGCAGCAACAAGGATGGCCCACAAATCATCAAACTTTTTGGTGCTTGTAATGTTGTTTGAAGAATTGGCTTCCAACCAGGGATAAATGACCCATGTTTCTAAGGTCATAGCGAAACTAAAACCAAAGATGGTACCACCACTACCCATTTGACCCGAGTTCCCTTTGACCATTCCATTGTAATTGGATTTGGACCATCCAACCAGAAGAAGTCTCCTTATGTTGTTCTGTCTTTTCTCCTGAGCCAAATACTTGGCCTTTCAATCCCCATAGATGATCACAGCTATAATATTAGTGGTGACCCAAAGGTTGGTTCTCTCTAACTTTTCCATCTACATTATAACTTCCTGGGTTAAAAAAATTTGAGTTTTGTGTTCCATATGCGTGTTCCTAATTACTTCCTGCTTGTGTGAGCTGAGCCCATAGGGAATCCGTGAAGTAACTTTCATTTCTTATTGGGGGTACAGGCTGCCTTGATGGTTTTCTGAGTCCCATCAGTAATGTTCTTACTAGCTTCTTCTTAACTGATCTGACTTGCTCTCTTTTTTCCTCGAGTTTTTAGTTTAGCCCCTACATTAGCTTTGTTTCTACTCCTAATTTCTATAGGGGAAATCGGAGAGGGATCTTTTCTATTGGGTTTCTTCTTGTATTGAACCTTGGTTCTACCCTCCTTTACATCTTTGTATTTTTCAAAGAGCTCTTCCATCTCTGTTAGTTGCCTTGGGGAGATAGTGAACATTAGTTCTTCCATTTGTAGGACTTTGTTTGAGTCCTGCTTCTAAGGACAAGGGTAGGGTTCTAGAGATGGGGAACCTATTGACTTGTCCCTTTTTAGACTGGAGAAGCATTCTTCTAGTGAGGGTTGAAGGGAATCTAGAATAATGGATGTGAAGATCAACCCAGGGTACAAATTGCCTCCTTCCTCCAGACTCTCTTCCTTTGTTTCTTCCATAGAATCTTGTTGTATATTGAATTCTAGGACAATTCATTCTAAGGAGAGGAGCTCCTCTCTGAGAATTGTATTTACTAACTGTTGGCTATCCTAGTCTTTAGGGTCTATCTGTTATCTTGTTGACTCCCCTTCAGTGGGTTTTTCCTTTTCAGCCATAGTTTCTAGGGTCTCAGAAGAGATATCTGATTGTTCCTTTTTTTCCACACTCTTTAATTTTTTTCCTTTGTACCCTCCTGAGGTTTGGTGGTCTTCCTTGATGGGCCTGCCTTATCACTACTATTTTGGTATCCTGACTTTATCTTTCTTTGAACAATATTAGCTTTTCTTTCTTTCTCCAATTTCTGGAATGCTGGGCACACTTTTCCTTTGTGTCTAGCTTTCTTGCAATGGAAACAAGAAAAAGGGACACTTTCATAATCTAGATTCTGAACATGTCTGCCCAGTTTTAATCAAAATTCTATAATTTCTGGCATGTCTTGACCCTCTTCCACCCCTATGAAAATCCTATCATAGGTTAGGCAGATCCTTGCCACTGTCACGAGGTCTATTGATAGGAGGGTACCAAAGGAGTTGGTGATGCCATTGAAAACATCTTTGTACCAGAACTCCAGAGGAAGTTCAAGGAGTATAACCCACACCAGGGCTTGGACAAAGAAATAGTCATTGAGATCAAGCTTCGGTGTCCACTTTTGCAATGTCAGGGTTATCTTTCCTATAGCCCAAGGACCAGCACAGAGGATTTTGTCCAAGTCCTCCTTACATGAAAACTCAAAAGATAGGAATGCCTTAGCCATGGCTGTAACTTGGACTTGACACTTTAGATCCCATTTCCTCTTAGCAAGAATTGTAATAATATCTATATTAGGTCTAGACCCGATAAATTTTCCAACAAGAGTAAGACCCATAGACGTTATTTTGTGATCAACTAGCTCATCGGGAATCTCTATGGAAAATTTGCCTTTTTCCTTATCAGATAAATCCTTGATAGAGGGGAAAGAGGACTTGCCTTTGGGTTTTACTCCGAAGAGATTTGATCACTGGCGGTTGAAGTCTATTCCCTTCTGATGGTGTGCCCGGGTCTTCGTGACTGTGGGAGATGAGGGAGGAATCTCATCCCCCACCTCGACATCCTTACCTGGGTCTTTCTACTTTTCCCGTGAGACCCCATCATTTTTCTCTGGGTCCGCAGAGGCTTGCTCTGTAGGGATAACAATGCTAGAGGATCTCACAGCTTGCAAACCAGAGCTCCCACCCACCTTCAAATTTGAAAATCCTCCCACTCCCACTCCTCCTTCCATCCTTTAATTTTTATATCTTGAAATATTATATTGTTATGGAATTTTTAAGTTAATCATTGTTCATGTTCAATATGGTTAATACTTTTATAAGTTGAATAATCTGCAATAAGTAAAGTGTATCTGCAATCAAACCATTTAGTTTTAAAAGGGGCAAAAATAATTTCTACACTCCTATTCACCACCCCTATTATAGTATTTTCACTTCCAACAAGTGGTATCAGAGCGTAGGGTCCTTCATTAGTTCAGCCCTATGAATTTTTCTTGGTCTTTGGAGGTGATTATGGCTGAATCTAAAGGTGCTTCACTCACTAGAACTCCTCTATTTGGTGGGTCTGATTATGTTTTTTGGAAAGTAATGATGAAATATTTTATTAATTCTCTTATTGTTAGAATGTGGGAAGTTGTTACCATAAAATACATAGTTCCTTCATTTATACATGCTAATCCTGATGCCAAAAATACATATGAACTTGATAGAAGGGATACGTTTGTAATATTTTGTGGTCTCACAAAAGAAGTATTTGTCAAAGTCATGTATTATCAATCAACCAAAGAATTGTGGGTAAAACTTGAAACTATCTATCAAGGTGATGCGAAAGTTACAGAGTCCAAACTTATGACTTTAAAAACTCAGTTTGATGTTCTAAAAATGAATGAAGATGAAAATGTGTCAAACCATTTGTTATGGATAGACGAAGTGGAAAATGCTAGAAGAGGCCTAGGAGAAAAGGTTGAATAACGTGATGTTGTGTCCAAATTTTTAAGAACACTACGACCAAAATTTGATACAAAAATTTTCACTTTGGAAGAAAATAATTTTTTTTCTACAATGACCCTGCATCAATTGCAAGTAATTCTTACAACATATGAAATGATAATTAGAAACAATACTTCCTCTTCCAAAGAAATAACTTTCAAAGCCAAAAAAGGGAAGATAGTGATACTGATATATCTGATGTGCTTGAGGCATTGATTGTTAGTAAATTAAAAAAAGAAATATAAAGGCAAGTTACCTTTAAAATATTTCAATTCTAGAAAGTCTAGACATTTTGCCGCAAAATATCCTTACATTGATCAAAATGAGGAGGAGGAAAAACCAAAAGGGTTTTCTAAAGAAAACCTTGCAGAAAAAACAATTTTAATAACTTGAAAAAGAAAATTTTATTATCTAAACAAGACTCTGATGAGTCTTGTGAATGATGAGAAACATTATTTATGGCTGATATTGAAACCAATAGTAAAATTGAAAAGGTTAAAATAGAAGTTTCATTTGCTTCAGATGAAGAAGAATTTAATATTGAAGATGAATTACTTTGTTCTTTTCAAGAAATTAAAAGGATAAAAATATTAGTAACCACTCATGAAAGCACAAGTTGAAATTTGAAAATAGATCTAAATACAACAAATCCAGTTATTGAAAATCAAAAAAATATGATAGATGAAAAGGAGAAGAAAATTATTTCTTTGCAAAAATAGATTGAAAATTATGAGAGTACTTTACATCTCAATAAAGTCAGAAGAAACAAAAAGATGTAACTGGTGTTGCTTGTGAAAAAAGGGGAAACATAAAAATAGAATTCAAATCAAGTTTCTAAAGTTGGATTCTTTAAGGGTTACTATTTCTCTTGTAAATCTTTTGGACATAGGGCTAATAATTGTAAGTTTATATAAATAATTACAATAATGAGCAGGAGAAAAGGGTAGCAAGACTATTTGAGATAGACAGTCATTTGATTCCAAAAATGGAGATAATGCAAAAAGGAATAAAGGAGGTTGAATTTTTTTTAGCCTTATTGGATATGATCACAATAGATGCACTGCAAGAATTAGTTTATATGTTAAATGGATAGATAGGAATCATTAAGAATCTACAGAAGACATGGAAAAATGATCTTAAGCTCTTAAAGACCTATTTTTCTGATGTTATTAGGACACTATAAGTTGGCATTTACTATACTGGTAATTTTTTTTTGGTTTTTGGTACTTTTTTTCATACCTTTTTCATTGTTGTCGAAAAAGGAGTTAGTGGTCTTGTCAATGAAAAATTGTGTGATTATGGCTATCCAAAGGGTATTTGTGTAAGGGGGAGTCATGTATATTTTAGGAGATATATTTTAAATCACTAAATGTTGTCATCAATGCCAAAGGGGGAGATTGTTTTCAGTTTGATGAAGATGTTTGAGTCCAAGAGATCGAAGTGTAAGATGTTTGAGTCCAAGAGAATGAAGTGTTGAAGTAGTTTTATCATTGCTGGAAAAAAAGAATAATAGGAGTGATAGATCAATCATATCTGTAATGCATTGGATCAACTAAGTAAAGTTACTAAGTGTTCAAGTTTATCAATTTTAGGATACTTAGTTATGGAATAGATGATCAAAAATAAAGATATTAGAGGTTTTAGGTTACGTTGTTTATGTGGAAGCATTCATGATATCATATAAATATATGTCTAGAATCACATCAACTAATTCATAGTACATAAAGATATTTGAGGAAGGGAACATGTGATATTGGCTAGAATAGAGTACCAACATAGTAAGTATGATGAAATCAATAAAGTCATGGAGCAAAAGTCAAAGTATGTTTTAATTTATTATTGAATTATTTGAGTCAATATCAAGAAATTTAAAATGATGAATTGGCACACTCACTCAATTATTTTAGTTTCTAGTAAGATGACTTTGGTAACACGTTTTAGGGTTTACACCGATAGAGAAAAAGGTCTATAAAAGGAGATGTAAATTATAATATGAGAGGTTGCGATGCATGAAGGAAAGTCAAAGAGTTAGGGATGAGGTGTTAAAATATTCTACGAAGTGCATTAAGTATAAGTAGAGTGGATCTTTCAAGCAATACGTACTATTTTTAGATTACCAACACTTTTTGAATCCTAACAGGTTTTCAAGTTAAATCCCTTAACATGGTAATTCATAAAAGGGTGAGAAGGATCCTAACAAGTATGAGATTAAATTCTCTAACTAGGTGAGTCTTAGAAGTCTTTTATGAATCCTTTAAATGGGTAGCTCCCAACAGGGCTTTTTGTAATAGTTGTTAACAGGTCTATAGATACTCTTAACCAAGTATGCCCTTAATAGGGTGATGTAATGCCTTTAACTAAGAAAATTGTATTGTTGTAGTAGTGATAATTCATTGGTACTAATTACCACCATGGGTTTTCCCTCTAACCAAGGATTTCCATGAGAAAAAATATTGGTGTCATTGTGTTGCATGTTGTGGATGTTTCATTTTCTTTTCTTTTATGTTATAATATCACTTGCATTTTGGTTATTTTGGAAGTTTATAAAAAAGTTTTTAAGATATATGGTTACACGAATTCAGCCCTCCTCACAGTTCCTTATAAGACTAACAATCCTTTTATGCTTTATTTCATTACATTATCTTATTGAATTACAAAATATCAGATTTTATTTTACAAAGATTTGGTACTTTTGATAAGCCCTTTTGGTGTGATGAATTTGATATATTGGATAAATCTCTTCATTAATTCATGTCTATTAAGTCTTTGTATATGTCTCCTAAACCATCCTTTCACCAAAAATTGACTAATATGTTCAAAGGATTTAAGATCTATAATAATCCCCTTTATGAACTTATTAACGATTTCTCTACCAAATTTACCCTCGCTCATGAGAACATATTGTTGAAAGAAGATAGATTTAACACTTCCATCAATGATCTACCTCTTTAGGTTTAGCCATTGGAGAGTGATGTTGATTATTCTCTTGAGTTTCACCACACCCCTAAGACTACCTTGGTAAAAGAGGAGATGGAAGAGGGTAATATAATTATTAAAATTCCCTTAATGGTATTTCCCCTCCTATCTATTTCAATAATCATCCCTCTAGACATGAGGAATTATTGAGTTATGTTTGTCTCTCTCCTAAAGTTTTTCATGAAAATACCTTAGAATAAAATTATGATATCCTTGATGATTTCTCTTTTGTAAATGAATCTTTTAAGATTAAATAATCTAATCAGGTCAATACAATTCAAGATACCCCTAAATAAAACTAGTGTTTGTTTTAAAAGGTGTTACACTACTTGATTGGCATGTCATATTGTTTACATATAACAACAATTGTTTAAGAGGATGATTGGGGAACATTATATTTTTACACCCACCATTTATAGTTAAAATAAAATCCCTAAATTTGAGAACCAAACACCTTGCTCAAGAACATATCTAGATATTGATTAGACCTCTTTAAATATCAATCCAATTCCACATAAAAGAGACCCTTATCTTTTTTATATTTCAACCCTTCATGGTGGACGTGGTATAGGATGTGTGCAATAAAGTATTTAAAACCATAAGAAATCTACATCTCCTTTTTCCAAAGCAGCTTTAGGTTTCCAACCTCCTCCCTTCTCCAATCAATCTATAAATTCTTCTCTTAATTTCTCATCACAAAAAGAAAACATTTTGTTATAGCTTTTGAATTAAAAATTACTTATTTTTCCTTTGAAAAAGAAAAAAAAAAGAAACAAAAGAAAATAGATCCTTCCAATTATATATGCATCATCAAATTTGTGGCCATAAGACTAATGAATATTATGATTTTAAGTGTAAAATTCAAGATTTCATTGATTTTGGTAGGATTCAAATGACATGTAACAATGAATGGAATATTTTTATTGATCTTCTAAATAACATCTAAGTTCTTATTATGTTTCTCTTCACGATGTGACATTGCTAGCCTATCCTTTGGAGGCTCATTGTCATTCATGGTGGTGAAATTTTAGGTACAATCGCACTTTGTGAGAAATATAATAATCCTTTGTATTCCTTGTATCCACACATTGGGAGAAAGGTTACTATTCACTCTCCTATCTATTCTAAGGACTACTTTTCTCCCTTTGTTTAGTTCCATCTTGTATAACATGATATACTTTCTTACATAGAATTATTTTTTTACATAATGATTTAATCTTTTTGAGGAGATTTACATTCTAGTTTACAATATTTTATTTTCTTTAAAATATGTGTCTAATATAAAGGAACTTTCACTTGGGGTGCATGATATGCTTTCATTTGTTGAGTATTCTCTTACCTAGCAATTGAGAAGGTGTTTATACTTAATCCCCCTTCCTTATT
The DNA here is from genome assembly GCA_027943335.1 of Chamaecyparis obtusa. Lineage (NCBI taxonomy): Eukaryota > Viridiplantae > Streptophyta > Pinopsida > Cupressales > Cupressaceae > Chamaecyparis > Chamaecyparis obtusa. The sequence goes on along the minus strand of BSBK01013637.1, from coordinate 161,051 downwards.
TTTCTTTTCCAAAATATCAATTATCCCATTGTTTCCTTTTTTATTTTTTATAACATGATGTCCTTCATTTTTTATTTTATACGAGGGTCTTCTCTTTTTCAGGACATTTATATCTTCACTTCCAATCACATCCTTTGTTGAAAGTGCATGTCTATTACTAAATATCTATCACTTGGATTTATAATGGGCTATATTTTCCCTTTCTTTCAGCCTTGGGGGGGAAAGGTCTCATTTTTCAATCTCTTGTTCCTTCATAAGCATCCACTTTCTCTTTGTTATGTGGTATTTATTCATCACATGTTATCCTTTCTTGAACTTATTTTTTTAATATAAGAATATTATCATTTTTTGGATATCTATGTCCCATGATATAACCTTTTCCTTTATAAATAAAAAAGTTGCATGTATATGATAAAAAGTGTATGTATATGATAAAAAGTGTATGTATATGTTTAATATAAAGTGTACATATATGATAAAAAAAGTACCCTTACTTTGGTTCTTAGAGTGTGTTATCATTCAAAAAGAATCTATTTTTCACCTAGTAATAGGGTGGCTTAAAGAGTGCATTGTTGTTATCTTCCCCTATTTGTCTCAGAGATATTATATTCGATCAAGAATTCCTCTTGAAGGTACATGTCTTGTATCCAACACGTCTTTCTTTCAAGGGTCTCTTCCTTGGCTAACAAGAGTGTTCACTCTTTTTTAAGGTTATAACATACATTATTTTTTGGAGAATATCCTAAAGTCATTGGAAGTAGGTGTCCTTGTTCTCTTTTCCTTGTGATTCCACCACAACCCTATGTCATCATTTTAAGGAGGGTGCATACATGTTTCCTCCTTATACATTACACAACATTATTGGTCCTTAGACTAACCATTTTTATCAATCCATAAACTGATCACTTTTTATTGGTCCTTTGAGTCATCACTTTTATTGATCCTTAGAATAATTACTTTTTATTTATCCTTAGACTGGCCTCTTTTATTGATCCTTATAATAATCACTTTTATTGGTCCTTAGACTAACCACCTTGAATGATCCTTAGATTTTTCTATTTTATGGACCCATACAAAGACCATTCTTTTCATAGGACTAATCCCATAACCTTCCTTGTGTGAAAATTTTCCAAGCTACAGTTGAATAGCATAAAATAGTTTGCTAGGTTCTATTAATTCCAACTTCTCTCTCTCTCTCTCTCTCTCTCTCTCTCTCTCTCTCTCTCTCTCTCTCTCTCTCTCTCTCTCTCTCTCTCTCTCTCTCTCTGATTGGAACTAGCATAATACAACTTGTTATACTTTCTACTCTTTCCTCATCTTCATCTACCATGGATCACCTAGCATAACACAATTTGTTAGACTATTGTATTCATGGTCTCACTCCTTCTCCCATTCTCTCATTAATTTTCTAGTGGGTTAGATGATGGATTGTTATCTTTTCCTTGGTGTATGTTCTTTCCCTTTCCATGTGATCATGTGTGATTTTGTAATAGATTTTCGATCATGATACTAGAGAAATTAAGAGATTATGTTCATCAATATCTTTTTAATTACTTGAGTTAGAATTTTAGTAAGCTTAATGCTTTTTTTTTTTTCTTTTATATATCCTTAAACATGGATGTACAAGATAAGATCCTTTGTTTTGGGGCTTGTGACCTTAAAATTACTGATCTCTTATCTCTTTTAACTTTTCCCAATGCTAATTTTTCTCTTGTTCTCTTCTCTTTGGTTTGCTTTATCATGACCACATGGTGATCTCATACTCTTACTAAAGTGGTAGATAAATGTACCATCACAAATTGTAAGCACCTTATATGTGTGTATAATTTCATGATGGTTTAGTACCCACCTTAGTGTATTTCTATTTCAACATACATAATAGGACTTCATATGGCACTTAACGAACACCTAACATCAAATATGGGTATTATTTTATTTAGATTTTAGCCAAGATCAATGTGAGCACTTATTTCTATGCATGATCCTTTATTATTTCTCTTCTTCTATCATTTATTATCCTACATGGACCCTATGTTACTATTTTGTCCCTTTTTTAATCTCTCTTAACCTCAAAATCAAGTATACCTTGAAATCTAGTATCTCCTATTTGTCCAAGAATGGCTAATTTTAAGCCCTAATTATAGGGCATAGGGTCATCTTCCTCTCTATTGTACATTAGGAAAGAGGAAAACCCACTATTTCTTCATGTTTCTTATTACATAGGTACAAGTGGCATTTAGATTAAAATTTAATTGTTTTATCTCACCTCTTTGCCATAAACCCAAATTTTTCATGAGGACATCTATAAATCCCTAATCTCTATCACTTTTGGGGGTCCCTTCATTAAAAATCAAATATCATCATGGTATCCTGAGAGATTTTTCATACATAATCATTTGAGAGCCATATCAATTTCATATCTTGATCATCTTCACCAAATAGTTATCTCTATTCTCCCATAGGCTTTTGTGCATCAATGCTAACTAAAAATATGAGGGCACCAAAGTATTGAATGAAATAGCTTGGTAGATAAGATAATAATAGAGTCAAGCATCTCTTGAAATCATGGCTTTATTTTTTAATGTTTGTTTCATATCTTGATGAAGAGCTCCATTGATATTATGATTAGATAGTTTTAAGAATATTATGCTTATGTTTGGGCTTGTTTAGGGTTCATACATAGAGGTGTATGACTCTATCATTTCCATCCACTATGTTTAATAAATCACTAGAACAACTAGGCATTTAGTAATGTAGACCACTTGTGAATAAATCTACCTTAAAAGGAACAACTAGCATTATAGGATTCTACATTTGTCATAACAATTATTTCTTAAACTATAGTATTTTCTGCTATATCATATAATGTGAAAAACTTAGTTTATTTTTCTCCTCTTATAAGACCACGATTCCCAATTAACTATTCCCTGATCCCCCCTCATTCAATTGGTTGATCTTTCTTATATATTCTTGTGAAGGGTGACATCTTTTCATAATAATATTGGTTTGCAAAGGACACAACTCCTCATATCTAGGTTGAGCCTATTTATTTACCTAAAGAAGCCTTATTTGGACAATTTTAAATATTATTTTTCATATGTCAGCTCATTAAATAAATTTGTAATCAATTTCCTAATTTTGGTCCACTCCTCTAGATTAGTGGCTATTTTATCATTGAAAATTTGTTGTTAAATTAATTACCTTGATTAGATTTTCTTATTAAGATTTTAAACTTACGAATGTGACAATTTTAAAAGTGAGCTCAACCATAAATACTAGCTGCCAAACAATAACTTTTTCACAAATCTTCCATTGAATTCATTATTTCATAGTAATTCGACGAACCTGTCATAGTCCTTTCATATAAACCTATGACCCTAGCCCCATAAATTTTAGTTCTTCAAAAGTGGATGTGACAAATACTTATATAATAAACATATAAGGACTCTAAGGTTGAGATAGTTTAATCCCAATTACATATATTTTATTATGTGGTTTGTTATCTACCATTACTATACCCTAATAGGAGAAAACTTGTAGATAAAAAGAATGCAAGTGTAAGCTAGTGGCCTATTCTATTTTGCCTCTAGACTAAAGGAAGATATTATAGTTGAGACCTTCCTTTGAAGAGAAGTAAGTTGCACATTTTTTAAAGCAATTGTAGTTGGATTTCGTTGATCTCCTTTACTATATATATATATATATATATATATATATATATATATATATATATATATATATATATATATATATATATATATATCCTTTACTATATTCTGACATAGAATTAAAACGTGATTTTTGTATGCAAGACTATAATCTAAATATTTTTATTGACTTCTCCTTGGTATGCTTAAGTATGTAACTTTTATAATCCTTATCTCTTTCATTTGATAAAGCTAAAATACTATGTTGACTTAACAAATAAGCTTTCATGCCAATCAAAGAATGAGCACTCTGGGTACATTTTTTAATATTCAAATTTTAAGATAGATCTTCTACATCTTTGAGTTCAAGTGTACAAATTAGTTACAAATAGGTTTTTAAAGATTCAGATCTAACTTATAGATGCAAATGAGATAAATAACTGATTTACTTTCTTTAGAGATGCTATTTTACATTCTAAAAATATGCACTTTGGGATTGACCTTGAAAATGTCAATTAGGTGCATTAATTTGAATTTCCTTTAATAGTTTCATATTTATAAAGTGAGTCAAATGAACAATTTATTTGTATTGAACACTTAAATAATTTATGAGAAAGGTAAAAGATAATATTTCTGCAAATGTAAATGATTACTTGAAGGATGATAAATACAAAATTCCTTTACTTTTTATTTAAACTTGAAGTATTTTAATTATTTCGTTTATTAAGTCATCTTACATTTTTCATTTAATTAAAAATCATTAGCAATATTTAACATACCAATATGCCACATAAAACCTATATTAAATTGACTTATAATTTCATCTATCATCTATTCGAAAACCAGAATCAATATCTTTAAATTCCATAACATAACAATATATAACATGAAATACATAAATACATTATAGATTGACTCATACTTAATAAATTCTAGATTGGCTAATAATCATAATAAAGAAGAGTTGATAACTTTTCACATGATCCTTTTATATCCATGGATCATTTCGAAACTCATTGAAATTGAGATAGATCAACTCTAAATCCCTCCCATAGTTCTAATTTTTTTTAAGAGACCTAGATACCACAATTATTTTGTCTATTCTCCTAGGAAATTCTATCTATATGCAGGGGAATAAGTTAATAGAAAGATGAAATCAAGAGTCCCATATCGGACCAAAAGCTGGAACTCTCGCTTAATAGAAAGATGAAATCAAGAGTCCCATATCGGACCAAAAGCTGGAACTCTCGCTGCTTTGCATCCATTCACCACGTCTCTGCTCCCGCTCGGATTACTAGTCACAGTCACCACTTCTGCTTCCCATTTTCTCACTGCTTCCACTGTCATCTTTGGTACGTTTGGCCGACCCAGAAAAGCTGTATCGTGAATAATTTTCTTTTCAGAAGGGTAGCTCTTAATCCATTTCACAGTATCGTATCCAAAGTTTTTCTCCATCTCTTTGGCCACCCAAATCACATAAACCTCCGCTGGGCAAGGCTGCATCAAGAACGACAGAAACACACAAATTCCCGAGCCTGTGGCCACCACAACCACCTTGTTGTACATGTTTATCAGATAAGGCAACCCTGAAAATTTAACACAACGGGTATACATATATTTCGGCGGATCAGATACCAAGCTTTTAGTAAAATCTCCCACAGCTCCGGCGAGCATCATGTGCTCATCTTTCCCGTCGGAGATTATTCCGAACGTATGCCAGTCTGAGAGTGGCGATCTGCTGATGCGCCCGAGAAGACCCGCTCTGATTCCGCCGGAGAATTTGATCAAACTCACGTGACCGGAAGCAGACGATACTTGCACCGGAACTTTCCTCATACTCAGCCATGGAAGGATAATGAAAATAGAGATGGCTAAAGCGAGCCAGAAATCCTGCTTCTTTGCAAGATCTGAACCGAGCAGACGATAGGATTTGTGAGTAGGATTGTAAGCAGCGGAGAGTAAGACCAAAACCCAAAGCAAAGCGAGAGCAGTCCAGCCGGAAAAGCGGTGGAATACTTCGAAGATGTTGTGGTGTAAGTGCCGCACCAGAGGGAATGCTGCGAGCGAACTTATCACCAAAAGCCCCAGAATTCCCGCGGCCACGCCTCTAATCTCCGGGGATGTTGTCTCAGGGTGGTGAAGGATTTGTGTAATGTAATAAATCAGCCAGATGATGGAGGAAACACCGCAGCCGCTGTGAATTCCTCCCACGCACTGAAGTATCGATGTTGTGGCGGTCTTGAGAGGGAGTGGAACCCATGACCTTCCCAACACCTTCACCGCCAACCAGAACACGCATCTCAGAAAGACCTCATTGCGGCACAACACTAATGCCAGAATATTCCCCACTGAAAAAACAGCTGCTTCTTTCTTAGCGTATGGAAAATGGCTGGAGGTGGCTAAAACGAGCGCAATTAAATTGAGTCAGAGGGAGAGAAGGAAGAGACGCTTGTACACGGTAAAGAGGCCCTGATCAAGCAATATCACAGACATACGCATTTCAGCCGGCTTGGATGGTACTGACGGTTTCTTGGAAGGGATTTTGATAACAGTGGGTGGTGCCACAAAGTTATCCAGCTGGGTCTGTTGCTCCAAGTCCTCATCATCGCCTTCAATTTCCAAATCACAGTAATGGCTACTGGAGCGACGACTCAGGGATTTTTGGAAGTTGATAGATTCAAGGCTGGGAAAAATATTGTGGGATTTCAAGCTTGAGGACTTTTCAAAATCAGGGTTGGGGAAAACCTTGTGGGAAGACACGCTGCGACAGCTTGAGGATTTTTCGAGATCAGCCATTTCCTATGCACTGGCACAAAAGCAATACTATGGAAGAGGACGAACACCAAAGCTTATACATTCGCCAACTTCATGGGATGATATTTATATTTAAATTCACAGTCAGATTACGTTGATAAGCGATTAGTCAATATCAGTTTAATGTCGATGTTAAGATTTTTTTTGTGTGTCTCTATCTAACGACTACGTATGACAGTAGTTACAAATTAATTAAAAATGAAAAGAATGATCATTGGAGAATAATATTACGGGAGCAGACGACGTGCACTACTGTAAAATGAACGAATAGAGAGCTCAAAGTCTGTAGATGCTTAAAATTGTGATGAGCAGATCCGCCGCAGGAAGAGGTCTGCAGCGCATATTCTCTAAGAACGTGATTTTGATTGTTGAACGGCTAATTTCTGTTTTATGGGGAATACTTTGTTTTAAAAGAAAATATTTGTGTATTTTGTGAGCAAGCCATTTTATACATACATGACTAAATAAGCATCGGCTTGATTAAGGTATCCCTCAATATTGAAAAGATCCTCGGGTTGATTAAGGTATCCCTCAATATTGTAAAGATCCTGTGCGAAATTATAGGAAATGGGTAGATATGGTCAATTATATTATTATTAAGAGTAAAATAGGTTTTTATGGGCCCGAAATCTATTACAAATAGTTTTTGACTGGAACTTTAACCCAAAGCCAACCAGCTGTAAAAAATAGCACACAAACAGCCAGTAGTTGCACCATTAATATACAATCAGCAACCTATCAGATAAGAACAAAATACTCTAGCTGAAAAAACAGCAGGTCGGAGCCTTACACCACAACTAATTTGTTCGCCTCAAATACTAAAGCATGGATTTTTCTGGTACCCATAACCACAGACCTTGGATTTTGACAAGGCTCCCAAAACCTTACATGATGGACATTAAAAAAAGATTTAAAGACTTTGTCCAAAAACAAGTGAGCCTCCCACTCAAACAGAAGGAAAAATAAGGGGTTTCGACAGGCTCCCCTAACCTTCATAAGAAGCCCCAAGAAATCAGACAATGAAAAATCAGCTTAAACACTATTGGGTTTCAGCATGATATCCAAAACAATCAAAGGGTTTCAAAGAAGCCCCAAGAAATCAGACTGTTAGGCCAATTTTCAGTCATTGCAAAATCTTGTGAAGTTGGCCTGTTCCATGCAATATTTTTGTTTTGCTATCCTGCCATGCCTACAATCTCAGTCTTGACTTGCGATGAAAATCTTTAGTGTTTCATGGTATGCGTGTCCTGCCCCTGGTAGTTTATGTTGTCACCTGGCCCTGGTTCAAACTGCATCTCCTAATGTGCAAAACCCAGTAAGATTTTCGAGTTTCAAGGTCCGCGGGAAGCATTTTTAAAGTTCTGCCTCAGTGTCGAAAACCCACAGTGTTTTCGAAAACCTGTGATGTTTTCAGCTTTCTTGCTATCTTTCGATTTGTAGAAAATTTTTTGTTTGTTTTCGATCTTTTGTTGAAAACCTGCGTTGTTTTTGACCCTTTGCCTTCAGGCTTTGTACACTTGTCTTATGGTGCCGAAGACTTTGTGTGTTTTCGATGTTCCCTCAACTGCGCAAACCCGACGTGGATGGTGGGTCCAGTTTCTTCCTGATTGGCTGTCGCATGGCTGCATGTCAGACTTTTTTGACATGCGATCATGCGGCCACTTGCCACTTGGCCGTGCGGGTCCTAGTTCTTGTTCGGCTGTCTGGCAGTTTACTTTCCCTCAAGTGCGCAAGTGCGATGTGTGGTGGGACCTGGTTTCCGGATTGGGCAGAGGGTCTTGACGTGTCAGAGCATCAACGGTTGTCATTAAAGCGCGAAGGATTTGTTAACGCTATGCGCTTTTGTGACAACCGTCAGATCCTCCGAAGGATGAGGCTTCTTAGGTGTGGTCCCGAAGGCAGACATGTGGCAGCTTGTGATTGGTTGTTGCATGGTCGCATAGCCTAGTTTTCGGGCTATGAGATCATGCGACTGATTGTCATGTGTCTGTGGCAGTGAGTTGGTTTATGTCAGAAGGGCCTGCATTGAAAGACTTCTAATCAATGGTCAACGTATAATCTCAAGGAATATTCTTGGCCTTTGAGATCATGCGCCATCCATCAATTTTATTCCATCTTTCTGGGTTGTCTGTTGTCCACAGTGGGTCCGGTGTGACTTGTCTGCGTAGGTGGAGGTTTCTTATTGGTTGATGTGGATGTGCTCAGGTGTGGGGCTGTTGTCGGAGGGGTCTGTGACAATGATGGATCCTACGGTTAGCGTAAGTTCTCATGGGATTTGTCAGAGCCATGAGATCTTACGCCAGCCATTCATTTTCAAAGGCTCGTGGAAAGTGGGTCCTGTGCCAGTGACTGGGCATGGATCAGCGAATGGCGTGGCGACAGGTGGCATTGGGCGTTGCGGTTGCGGAGTTATTGGTGGGGTCTGAGATTTGGCGAAGTGAGTAAAGATCTAGTGGTGTCGATATATTTCTAGCTTGTCGGTCATTTGCGTGACGATTTGGCGGTTCTCCAATTCATTTGGCGACTTGGCGAATAGCGGTCGCGGGATCGCTAGATTCTTTTGCGGAGGTAGGATGTTTTCTGTGAACTGGCGAAATGTTTTTCTCACCAGTTCACCAAATGTTTTAAGTGGGCTATTTTAACACGTGCAGTCGTGTGTTCCCAAAGTCTAACTGGAGTTAGGCCTTTCATTCCGCGACTGAGATTTTATCTTGTCACCAATTCGCAGAATGTTGACCCGAGGTATCTAATGAGTTAGAGTTGTGAAGCCCGGGAAAGAAAAAGAGGATCTATGGTCAAGACTTAAAGTTGACAAAGATCTAAGCGATGGCCGCCGATTTGTCGCTAAAGCCATGAAGTGACCATTAGAATTCAAATTCAAATTTGCAGAGGGTTTCTTGAGACCAAAGGACTGGTTTTCAATGCTTTCTCGACAATTTTTGATCTGGTTGGTGGCACCGGTTGTTGTGAAGTGGTCCAGGGGCTCCGTGGTCATTTGTAGAGGTGATTTTGTACCTGGTGCCATGTGGTTTTGAGCACGAGGAACTGTTTGCAGGCAATAATTAGATTGATTTTAATGGCATTCCTGGTGTACTATGCTGAGCTGGCAGATTTTCATGATTTGTTTTCTCCAGGCTACCTGTGTTTCCCACCCTTGTAATAACTTTTAGACCGTTTCTAGCAGGTTGGGTGGTTGAGACCTTAGCCCTAGCTGTCTGAAGCTTATTGCATCCGATCTTGAGGATCCCAAGGTAGCTAGTGGTATAAGTTGTTGAATTTTTTATTTTGCAAGGGTTCCGAAATCTTATTGCTTTTGGTCCTAGGTTTTTGACTGTATATACTGATAGAGGTTTGAATTGGTGTTTTTTCTCAGCTTTGTGTCATGCTAATTGTATGCTGAATTTGGATTTGTTAATGAAAACATTCTTGAATCCCAATCTAATATCTTGTGTATGTCTTCTTGCTTGTCTCTGAGCTCATATATGTTAATATCACAAAGTGTGTTAATGTATGGTAAACAAAGAGTATTTTGAATTCATCTCTAAGTTTCTAACAAAGTTAGGATTAAAGCCTTTTAGGTGAATTCAGTGAGTTTATAGCCAGGTATAGAATTTGATGTCCTTGTGCTTGAGGGAAAGGGGTGATAGGAAAAGCACTTACTCTAGTTTCCACTGTGTTTGATTTGAAGTGTTTAGTTGAAGTATACAGTTGGGTGACTCTTAGCCCTGGGATAAGGCACTGGTCCTTTCTCTTGAAGTCATGGTTAACAACCACACAAACATAAACATTCATTTGATAAACCTTTTATAGATTTGTGTTGAGCATTGTATACATCATTTTGAGACTCCTTTGAAGAAGTGAGTCAAGGGTACACCTACCTAAGCATTGAAGCTCAAAGAGTAGAAGGATCTTTTGATCCTTGTCAATTGGCCCTCTTCCTTGTGGACTTTGGAGTGGTGATAGAGTCAAAGTTTCATTTACATTGTCCATCAAAGTGTAAATCTGCAAGTTGAAGATCAAAGGGAATAATCCACAACCAACAAAATGGTGACTCCGCTGGAGAGGACAGCTATGAAGATATGCATTTGTTAAGAGTCAGTGATTGTACTGGGGAGAATCTAAAGAGAAAGGTTATATTCTGTTCTTGTTTTCCTGAGTGTTTTGAAGATTTTCCATCTAGGTGGATGGCGATTCAAAGGTTTGAACCAGTGCAACATATTGAAGAAGCGTGGATAAGAGGAGAAATACTAGGTCATATGTTAGAAAGAATTCAAAGGTTACTCTAGAGCAATTACCTAGATAGGGAAACAAGAGCTGGATTAGAAGGAATGGTGAGTCTGTCGGTGCTCCCATGAGAGAACAGAGAAATGCAAGAGCCAAAAGACCACATGTATCCTCAAGTGAGGATGGTTCACAAAATAGAATTTCTAGATCAGAGGGTGGTCATTCTGAAGAAAGATTTTATGATACCCCTGAGGCTGCATCTCATGACAAAGGTCCTTTGCCTGCAGGTCAAAATGAAGAAAATAGAGATGTGGGTTTGGAGGTTGACTTGGATCTTGATGAAGATCAATTCAGAGGAGAACCCATGAGAAATAGGCAGGTTCATTTTCCATATCAAAATCTTCCTAATGTGGATGTGTCATTTGGTTCTGATGACATTATGGTTGAGCTTCATGACTTGAATGCATTGAGATTGCAGTTGGTAGAGTAGGATGCCATACATAAAATATTATAGGAGGAGAGAGAGGCTGAAAAGGTAAATGCTTTGATAAAGAGGCAGTTTCTTACTAGAAAAATAAATATAATGAAGGAGAGAAACAAAATGCTTTCTTCTACTCCTAAAACGCTACAACATGATGTTTTTTGGTGATCTTGATGCCTTGAGGAGTGAGCAAGAATGCTTATTGCAAGATCATTAATTTGAAGATGAGGGCCCTGTGGTTAGACAAGTGCAAAGTTATGTCCCTTTGCCTAAAGATAAGGATGGGCATAGGATCACTAGACCTGTTGTTATCATTAATGAGAAAGGAAAGTAGAAGATTGTGGGTGATCAAGCAAGCAAACCAGTGACAATACCAGGGATCCCACCACTTGATTCAAATAAGGGCATTGAAATGGAGAGAAGGAGAAAGGAAGATGAGAACCTTGCAAGAGAATTAGAGAGAGCTGAGGTTGGCGCTACCATTGCAGAAAAGAAAAGGAAGATCCAATTTTTGCGGGCTTCTTTAGCTAATGCTCTTGGCCCATCTACTACTGAACTAGGTATGCCATCTATGACTACTACTATTCCACTTAGTAATGCTACTAGTTCTTTTCCTTCTTCATCTGCTAGGATAGGTGCAGATCCTAGGCAGCAGTCAAATGCACAAATAAATGTAGATGCTAATGTTGATCCTAGGGTTAACACTAGTTCGAGCTTTCAAAGAAGACCTATGCAACTAGAAGGCTATAGGAAAATAAGTTTTGATGGAATTCCTGGCTATCCAAATGCTTTTCCAAGTGATATTAGAGATAAGGTACCTAAGTTTGCTGGTAATAATGCTATAAGTTGTGAGGAACATCTTAGGTTATTTTTTTATATGCTTAATGATTATGAGGTAGAGCATGAGGATGTTGTCATGAAATTATTTGTTCAATCTCTAATGGAGGATGCTAGAGATTGGTTTAAGAGGCTTCCTGATAAGTATATTGATACTTGGGACTCTTTTGAGAAATGTTTCAAAGAGAAGTATGGTGATAGGCCTAATGCTAGCTTCATGTTGAATGAATTCAATACCATAAGGAAAAATCAGAATGAGTCTGCAGCTGAATTCAACATGAGATTTCAGAAGGGTATGCATAAGTTGTTCCAAGTCATGCGGTTGGATGACAATGTCTGTCTAACTACATACTTCAATGCATTTGATGGGAAGATGGGATATTTATTGAGGGATAAAGAACCAAGAACTCTTAGGGATGCTTTTAGGATTGTTGTCAATATTGAGAACAATATGAAAATATCAGGAAAGTTGGGTGGAAAGAGAGATGACCCAAAGTTGGATTTGAAGGCACCTGCAAATAGGAACATCGATGCACCTACCAATGAGAGGCCTCAGTTCAACAACAATTTCAGTAAGCAGAATAGGCTACAGAATTACCCCTACAACACCCAATGGAAGGATGGCAAGCCTATTGTCCCTGCTACAAGAGGAAGTAATGACAGAGGTATCCCTGACCCTCTACATAAAGCTTCAATAAATGTCATGGATAATTTACCTTGGTGTGTTGCATGCCAGTCCCCTCATTCTGCAGAGCATTGTGTGGTTGCACAATCTATGGCTGCAAATCAAGATTGTGGCAATGAGGAGATAGAACAAGAAGAAGAACAAGATGATGTTGGTTGCAACATGGCTTCTTCATGTCTAGGATATGAAGATGACTCTGATTTTGATGAAGATGCAGATGTCAATGTGAAGAGACATAATCAAGCCCTTTTTCATCAAGAGGTTTTTTCTGATGGTGAGTGCATTGATCAAAAAACATGTAACATGAACTCTTCTCCCAAGCCAGTAAGTTTGAGAAGACCTTCTAGAGAAGTGATGGAGAGGATTACTGTAGAAATGATTGCCCAGGTGCAAACCAAAGGCATGGTGTCAAGGAATACAAATGAGAAAGCTGCAGGAATGTTTATAAAGAATACCAACTCTAGAGAACCTAATGAGAACAAATCAAAGGTTGATCACATGGTAAAATTGAAGAATGTAAAAAGTAAACATTGTCAGACTAGGGGAGTTGGAATTGAAAAGATCTCTTATGAGATTGAGAAGCCAGTTAACACAATGGCTAAGGTTGAAAAGGTGAAGGTGTTCAATACACCTAATGTGTCAGACAAGCAAAAAGATGTCAAGGTAGTGCAGATTGAGATTCCTGCTTCTACCCCTGTTGACATGTTATTTGTATTGTCACAAATTACAGTTAAGGTTCCATTGTCAGAATTGTTGAGGATCCCTGAACATAAAGATAAAGCTATTGCATGGGTTGGTAATACTCACAAAAATGATACTTCATGCAATGGATCTCAGGGTAAAGCTTTAAAGGATGTTGTTGCTCAGGGAATTGTGTCTCAAATTCCTCCAATATTTTTGGACAGTTCTGTCAATGCCAGCCTTGAAAATATTGACCCATTCTTCTTAAATGTTCTTGTGAATGGGATGAAGTTAAGAAATTGTATGATTGAAAGTGGTGCCTCTAATACTGTCATGCCTTTCAAAATCATGGAGAGATTGGGCCTTAAAGTTGATACAGTGTAGGGTAGGTGTTGTGCAATGGATCAGAGGGAGGTACCAGTCATTGGAACTATCAATGCAATGTCATATAGGTTGGCAACATATCCAGAGAAAGAGCTAACAATGAGTGTTTTGGTGGTGGATATCCCCCCTCATTATGGGATGTTGCTATGTAGAAGATGGAGTGTTGCCATGGGTGGAAGTTTACAGTGTGATTTTTCCTAGGCAACTTTCAAGATTGATGATCAATTTGTCAAGATTGAACGAGAGCCAAGAGTATGCCACATGATTGAGAGAAACATAGATAATGAAACTACATATTTTGTGGATACTGATGTAAATGCTTTTAGGGTAGAGATCCCTATATCTGAGAATAAGCTTGTTGTGTCACCTATTTCTACTAAGGTAGGTGCTGACTCTGTGAAGGGTGATTTGTGGGTCATGTACTTTGATGGTACAAATTGCAAAGATAGTGCAGGAGCAGGTATTTTGCTTATTTCTCCTGATGGAAACACCTACAAGTTCTCTTTCTCATTGAATTTCTTTTGTACAAACAATATAGCAAAATATGAGGCCTTGTTGTTAGGACTGAGGTTGGCACAAAAGCATGGTATAAAATGCATAAGTGTTATTGGTGATTCTGAGTTGGTGGTGTCCCAAGTCAGGTCAGTGTATGCTTCCAAGAATAGAAGGTTGAAACAATATAGGAATGCAGTGTGGGATTTGATTGAGCATTTTGATGCCTTCAATATTGAGTGGAGGGATAGGAGTAACAACAAGATGGCTGACTTGTTGGCCAATATTGCAATCAATCCTAATGATGTTGCATTCTCTGGTATTTCTTAAGTTAAAATTTAGGCTAAGCCTAGTATACCAGACAATATTGAGAATTGGAAAGTTTTTGATGATGATAATGATATTTTGAAGTTTATGGATTGCAAGGATCAGTATCATGGTTAGGAACTTGATTGTTCAGCCTTGGTTGAGTCAATAGAGGGAAGAGAGGTTGTCTTAGGCAATGAGGTCATTCAGCTTAGAACTAACAAGGTGCCCAAGGGGCTTGTTGTTTTGGAGACTATCTTTGACAACCAAGATAGAGTTCAAAAGAATATCAAAGGAGAAGATCATGCTGATCTTGAGGAGATAAATCTTGGATCACATGAGGCACCTAAGAAAGTGTACGTTGGTAGAGATATATCTCAAAAGGTAAGGAGACCTTTGATTGAATTATTGAGGAAATTTAGACATGTTTTTGCATGGTCATATGATGACCTAAAGGTTTATAGAGAGGATTTATTTCAGCATGTTATTCCATTAAGAGAAGATGCTAAACCTTTCCGGCAAAAGCAAAGGCCTATTAATCCTACTTTGGCACCCAAGATGTAGGAAGAATTAATGAAGTTGAGAGATGCTAACATTATCAAGCCTATAAGGCATTCTTCTTGGGTGTCAAATCTTGTCCCTGTAAGGAAAAAGAATGGTGACATTAGGCTTTGTGTGGACTTCAGAAATTTGAACATCAGCTCATTGAAAGATAATTATTGTTTTCCCAATATGGAGGCTATGTTGCAGAGAGTAACCGGATTAGAATTAATGTCAATGATGGATGGTTTCTCTAGCTACAATCAGGTCATTGTTAAGGAATTAGAACAATTCAAGACAACCTTTACAATACCTTGGGGAACATATGTTTATGTGAGAATGCCTTTTGGTCTCACAAATGCTGGTGCTACTTTTCAGAGGGCAATGGATGTTGCCTTTTCAGATTTCATTAATGATTTCCTTGTTGTGTATCAGGATGATTTAACTACCTATTCCAAGAAGGAAGAGGACCATTGCGCTCATTTAGAGAAAATATTTATGAGGGCCTTGAAATTTGGCATTTCATTAAACCCAAGGAAATGTGCTTTTGGTGTCACAGAAGGTAAGTTGCTTGGCCACTTAGTTGGGAAGCAAGGAGTGAGAATTGACCCAGAGAGGGTAGCAGCAATTGATAAAATTCAAAGGCCAAAGAATGTTAAAGGGATTCAGTCTTTCTTTGGTCAGGTCAATTTTCTGAGGAGGTTTGTGACAAACTTTACAGAGGTTACTAGACCTATTTCCAAGATGTTGAAGAAGGGATCTGTAATCAATTGGGAGGGTGAGCCTGATGAGGCTTTCAAGAATATCAAGTAGGCTATCAAAGATGCACCAGTGCTAAAGGCACCTGATTATAGTGTCCCAATGCATATCTTTTCTTTTGCATCCTTTCACACTATTGCTGCAGTTCTATTACAAAAGAATAAGGATGGTTTTGAGTAGCCTATTGCATTTTTTAGTAAATCTTTGCAGGCTACAGAGTTGAAATATGAAATAAATGAAAAATAGGCTTATGCACTTGTCAAGGCAATCAAGGCCTTTAGATGTTACTTGATGGGAGCAGTTGTGATTGCTTTTGTACCAAGTGTAGCTGTGAAGGATATTTTCTCATAGCAAGAGGTGTCTGGAAGAAGATGCAGATGGATCAATAGGATCTAGGAGTTCAATGTTGAGATCTAGATCACTAAGTTGGTTAGAGGATAGGGATTGGCAAATCTGATGGCCGAATCCAATTTAGATGTAAACCAGGTAAATCATTCTGAAATTGATTATACATGTGATATGGATGATTGTATTTGGTATCAGGATATTGTTTACTATTTGAGAAACATGAGATGCCTAGATAGTATGAATGATAATCAAAAGAGGACATTGAAGTTACAGGCCATCAAGTATGTAATTGTGAAATGTAAGTTGTATAGAAAAAAATTGGATTGCGTACTGTTGAAATGTGTAGATGAGAATCAGGCTAATGTGTTGTTGAAGGAGATGCATGAGGGAGTTTGTGGTGGACATTATATGGGTAAAAAAACTGCTCATAAGATCTTGAGAGTAGGATTTTGGTGGCCCACAATCTTCAGGGATACAGAGCAGTTGGTAAGGAGATGTGATGCTTGTCAAAGGTTCTTTGCTAAGCTTAAATTTGTAGGTAATGTACCATTAAAACCAGTAGAAGTTCAAGCTCCTTTCCAGTAGTGGGGAATTGATTTCATAGGGGAGATACCAAACAAGTCAAGTGGAGGACATTCATGGATCTTAGTTGCCACTAATTATTTTACAAAGTGGGTAGAAGCTACACCTACAAGGAATGCAACTAGCAGGGTGGTAATTGATTTCTTGATGAACAATATTGTTACAAGGTTTGGGTGCCCTGAGAGGATAGTGAGTGATAATGCTATGTGCTTCAGGTCTTCCGAATATAAGGACTTTTGCAAAGGTTTGGGAATTTAGATTTCTAATTCCTCACCTTATCATCCGCAAGGAAATGGTCAGGCAGAATCTACTAATAAGAGCTTGATTAGAATCTTGAAATTTTTTTTGGAGAAGAATAAGAGGGCATGGAATTCAAAGCTACCATTAGCTCTATGGGCTAATAGGGTAACTGTGAAGAAGGCAATTGGTTGTGCACCATTTGACCTAGTGTATGGAATTCATGCTAGGATGCCTTAAAATAATTTGTTGGATATGTACAAGTTTGTGCAGTTGTATGATGATGACATTGATGATGAGATGCAATTGAGAATGGAGGACCTCATTAGGTTGGATGAAACTAGAAGAGAGTCAGTTGCAAGGAATGCCAAATTGCAGTTGCAGGTTAAGAATCTATATGATAAAAAGACTATTGACAGAAAGTTTGAACCTAGTGATTTGGTGTTAGTTTGGAATGCCAGATTGGAGGATAAGGGGAAGCATGGTAAATTTGATCCCATCTGGTTAGGGCCATATCTTATTCATAAGAAATGGGGCCAAGATTCTTACATCATCAAGGATTTTGATGGTGATCTTCAAGAGTTGCCAGTTCATGGACAATTCTTGAAGCAGTACTTCATTTGAAGTACTCTATTTTCCATGAACAGTAGTTAGGGTTGTACATCTTCTAAATTCTTGTATATAGGTTGCTTTCCCTTGCCTTGCTTTGCCCTGGTCTGTCGATTTTTGGTCCTGTTTCTTGGTCTTGCCCTACTTGTTCCTTGCTCTTTGCAATTTTGTCCTGTGGGATGGTCTACTTTTACCAGTGATTCTAAGTCCTTGCTATTCCTACAGGAGGCATACATCCCCAGAAAGAGAAACTATTAGGCCAATTTTCTATCATTGCAAAATCTTATGAAGTTGGCCTATTCCATGCAATGTTTTTGTTTTGTTTTCCTGCCATGCCTGCAATCTCAGTCTTGACTTGCGATGAAAATCCTTAGTGTTTCATGGTATGTGTGTCCTACCCCTGGTAGTTTATGTTGTCACCTAGCCCTGGTTCAAACTGCATCTCCTAATGTGCAAAACCCAGTAAGATTTTTGAGTTTCAAGGTCCGCATGAAGCATTTTTAAAGTTTTGCCTCAGTGTCGAAAACCCACAGTGTTTTCGAAAACCTGTGATGTTTTCAGCTTCCTTGCTATCTTTTGGTCTGTTGAAAATTTCCTGTGTGTTTTTGATCTTTTGTTGAAAACCTACGTTGTTTTTGACCCTTTGCCTTCAGGCTTTGTACACTTGTCTTATGGTGCCGAAGAATTTGTGTGTTTTTGACGTTCCCTCAACTGTGCAAACCCAACCTGGATGGTGGGTCTAGTTTCTTCCTGATTGGCTATCGCATGGCCGCATGTCAGACTTTTCTTACATGTGATAATGCGACCGCTTGCCACCTGGACTTGTGGGTCCTAGTTCTTGTTCGGCTGCCTGGTGGTTTACTTTCCCTCAAGTGTGCAAGTGCGATGTGTGGTGGGACCTAGTTTTCGGATTGGGCAGAGGGTCCTAACGTGTCAGAGGATCAACAGTTGTCATTAAAGCGTGAAGGATTTGTTAAGGCTATGCACTTTTGCGACAACTGTCTGATCCTCCGAAGGATGAGGCTTCTTTGGTGTGGTCCCAAAGGTGGACATGTGGTAGCTTGTGATTGGCTGTCGCATGGTCGCATAGCCTAGTTTTTGGGCTATGTGATCATGCGACTGATTGACACATGTCCGTCACAGTGAGTTGGTTTATGTCAGAAGGGCCCACATTGAAAGACTTCTAATCAATGGCCTGTGTATAATCTCAAGGAATATTCTTGGCCTTTGAGATCATGTGCAATCCGTCAATTTTATTCTATCTTGCCGGGTTGTCTGTTGTCCGCAGTGGGTCTGGTGTGACTTGTCTATGTAGGTGGAGGTTTCTTATTGGTCGATGTGGATGTGCTCAGGTGTGGGGCCATTTTCAGAGGGGTCTGTGATGAGGATGGATCCTATGGCCGGCGTAAGTTCTCATGGGATTTGTTAGAGCCATGAGATCTTACACCAACTGTTCATTTTCAAAGGCTCATGGAAAGTGGGTCCTGTGCTAGTGACTGGTAGTGGATCAATGAATGGCATGGCCACAGGTGGCATCTGGCGTCGCAGTTGCAGAGTTATTGGTGGGGTCTAAGATTTGGCGATGTGAGTAAAGATCTAGCGGTGCCGATATATTTATGGCTTGTCACTCATTCGCATGATGATTTGGTCATTCCCCAATTCATTTGGCGACTTGGTGAACAATGATCGCGGGATCGCTAGATTCTTTAGCGGAGGCAAGACTTTTTCCACGAACTAGTGAAATGCTTTTGTCGCCAGTTTGCCAGATGTTTTAAGTGGACTATTTTAACACATGCAGTCATGTGTTTGTGAAGTCTAACTGGAGTTAGGCCTTTCATTCTGCGACTGGGATTTTACCTTGTCGCCAATTCATAGAATGTTGACCCAGGGTATCTGATGAGTTAGAGTTGTGAAGCCTGGGAAAGAAAAAGAGGATCTACGGTCAGGACTTAAAGTTGACAAAGATCTGAGCGATGACCACCGATTTGCCGCTAAAGCCATGAAGTGACCATTGGAATTCAAATTCAAATTTTCAGAGGGTTTCTTGAGACCAAAGGACTGGTTTTCAATTCTTTCTTGACAATTTTTGATCTGGTTGGTGCCACCGGTTGTTGCAAAGTGATCTAGGGGCTTTGTGGTCATTTTTAGAGGTGATTTTGTACCTGGTGCCATGTGGTTTTGAGCTTGAGGAACTATTTGCAGGCAATGATTAGATTGATTTTAGTGGCATTCCTGGTGTACTATGCTAAGCTCACAGATTTTCATGATTTGTTTTCTCCAGGCTGCTTGTGTTTCCCACCCCTATAATAACTTTTAGACCATTTCTAGTAGGTTGGGTGGTTGAGACCTTAGCCCTAGCTGTCTGAAGCTTGTTGCATCTGATCTTGAGGATCCCAAGGCAGCTAGTGGTATAAGTTGTCAAATTTTTGATTTTGCAAGGGTTCTAAAATCTTATTGCTTTTCGTCCCAGGTTTTTGACTGTATATACTGATAGAGGTCTGATTTGGTGTTTTTTCTCAGCTTTATGTCATGCTAATTGTATGCTAATTATGGATTTGTTAATGAAAACATTCTTGAATCCCAATCTGGTATCTTGTGTATGTCTTCTTGCTTGTCTCTGAGCTCATATATGCTAATATCACAAAGTGTGTTAATGTATGGTAAACAAAGAGTATTTTGAATTCATCTCTGAGTTTCTAACAAAGTTAGGATTAAAGCCTTTTAGGTGAATTCAGTGAGTTTACAGCCAGGTATAGAATTTGATGTCCTTGTGCTTGAGGGAAAGGGGTAATAGGAAAAGCACTTACTCTAGTTTCCACTGTGTTTGATTTGAGGTGTTTAGTTGAAGTATACAGTTGGGTGACTCTTAGCCCTGGGATAAGGCACTGGTCCTTTCTCTTGAAGTCATGGTTAACAACCACACAAACATAAACATTCATTTGATAAACTTTTTATAGATTTGTGTTGAGCATTGTATACATCATTTTGAGACTCCTTTGAAGAAGTGAGTCAAGGGTACACCCGCCTAAGCATTGAAGCTCAAAGAGTAGAAGGATCTTTTGATCCTTTTCAGTTGGCCCTCTTCCTTGTGGAATTTGGAGTGGTGATAGAGTCAGAGTTTCATTTACATTGTCCATCAAAGTGTAAATCTGCAAGTTGAAGATGAAAGGGAATAATCCACAACCAACACAGACAATGAAAAATCAGCTGAAACACTATTAGGTTTTAGCATGATATCCAAAACAATCAAATGGTTTCAAAGAAGCCCCAAGAAATCAGACAATGAAAAATCAGTTGAAACACTATTGAGTTTTAGTATGATATCTAAAACAATCAAAAGGTTTTGAAAGACTCCCAAAACCTGATCAAGGGTTATATTAGGAACCTGTAACCTTAACATCATGGACCAAAAGATAGACTTTGAGGAATACTGTAGACATTTCCATGCCTCCCACACCAACCCAAAATAGGAACAGAAGCTAAATAAGTAGTACATAAATGTATAAAAATGGTTTTCCATTTTTAAATGATTAGGATAAAAAAAAATATCAATGAATGATTATAGTATTGTTAATTTGAGTGTGATATATTTTGACAAATATATACATATCAGGAATAATATATCTTCATGACTTTGTTGTTTTTGATTGAATCAATAGGGGAAGGGCCCCAGTCCCATATATCGTAGCTTAACACCTAACAAATTAGACTTGGGCCATTAATGACTTCATTGTTGTACCACCAAGAAAATAATATATTTGAAGGGAGATTGATTTGGGAATGATATATTTTTATAAACTTGTAATAAGTTGTTTAAAGGTTAATACATATTCCTATATGTGTCTTGGATCGCTTAAAGGTTTCAATTGCTTTGAATTTGTTATGATTGTTAAGATGTTATGAATTGAAGTGTTTGATTTACTATTTTCTATGAGTGAGGATTTTATTTAAATGATCTATTTCTCTTTGATGGATTTATTATGTTATTTACTAATGGCTACTAAATCTATTTGGGAATTTGAAAACAACAAGTGGGTAATATAGTAGATGTTATGGTTTGGTAAAGATATAGGATGATTTGAAGAAGGAAAATGAAGGATTGGAATCTAGATTGAAATGGATAGTCTTCAGTTAGTCATTTGTCAAATGTGATATTACTTTGAAGTGCTTCCTAAAGAATAATAGATATGTTTGGGGAATCCAACAAGCATTTTTCAAGACATGCACATCCTTACTAAGGTCAAAAGGTGGGAAAGAGGGAGAGGGTATAATACAATTTATGGGTAGGGTTTATTTGATAAAATAATAACATATTTAAATAAGGATAAGATGTAGTTTTAATAATCACAAAATAGCATATACAAAAATTCTATGCCAACATTCCCTTCTTATTACATTGCTCCTGCAATTGACTTCCCAAACAACTCCAATTTCGCTTTGCAAAGAGAACCCCCTTAAAGTTTACAAAACACAAAATAAATGTTGGTTACATGGAACAAATATCCATTCTTGTGAAGATTTTTTAATTTGAGAAACAAATCATAAATTTTGCAGAACACCATCAAGTTACCTCATAGCCCTCTAAAATATTATCTCTAAGCTAGATTACTAGTTTCTTAGATTACCACATCCCAAACCCTCAAATTATAGAACTAAAAATTATTTGACAATAATCAAACAAATAATCATTATTAAAATTTTTAATTAATCTTAATCTCTATCAAATAAAACCCTTACCTAATAAAATTTGTAATTGTGAACATCACATTAATCCTAATTTTTATCAAATAAATATTAACCATAATAGTAAACTAACAATAACCTTAGTTCTATCTTTAATTGATCCTTAAATAAATTTAGTATTGTAATATTAAATTAATGTTTTTGATTGCAGGAAAAAATAGGATTTATGGGGACTTGAAACCCCTTACAAGTCTAACAAGAAAGATAATAGCATTAAGTTCACTAAAAAGAAACAGGATTGGGAACTAATCTGCACAACCCAGAACTAGCAAAACCAACAAAAAACTAGAAATCAGAAACTCCACCGAGCAGCCAAGAAACCCTACTAACTAAGAAAGCACAGAAATGGGGGAGCAGGATGACCTAGGAAAACTCCATATGAGTTCCCTCTGCTTCTTTCTTTGCCTCTGAAACCTTCTTCATGGCCGCATTCAAATCAGAGAGCTTGAGGATCCTATCATGGATATTTTTCCTTTTGCCAGACCAAGTGCATTTTCCAGGACCAGCATTGTCTGCATCCTCTTTATCATCATCGAGCTTCTTGGTATGAGAGCCAACATCCAGCTCCACCTTAATTGTCATGAAGCACTCCATTGTAGACCCCATCAACATGTTATTTTCTATCATGTGCTTCTTCAGAGTGTTCTCTAGGTTATCCATTTTGACCTGCATATTCTGCATGTTTTTCTCACTCTTGATGACCTTATTGACATCCATCCCTTCCGAACCACTAGCCAAATTCCCATGCAAAAGATCAACCTTGGCAGAGAGGGAGCATAATTTCAAGTTGAGGATTTTGATTTCTTGGAATACCCATTTCATCAAGCAGAAAGAATATATAGACATAACCTTCACTGTCTAGAGGACACCAAAAGGGGGGTCTATCTTATCATCCATATCCTCTTTTAGGAGTTGGACATTCAGCTCTTGCATGTCGATTGTTTTAACAAAGGGAATATTCCTAGTGGTAGAGGGATGATTCCCTTTCTCAGTCAGCTCCAAAATAGGGGTATCATGGTCCTCCTTCCTCTCAAATTGTACTTCCATAACCACTTCCAACTTGGGAGAGATAGGAACATCATATTCCTTAGAGCTATCGTAATTTACCAGAATAGGAACATTCCAGCCTCCAACATCCTCATCATTATTCACATCCTCATCTTTGTCAATAGTAATAGGGTCATTCATAATGGCCATGGCTTCAGTAGCAACCTCATCCTTTTTCTCATTATCACCTAGGACGCTGGCCGAAGACAAAAGTGACTCTTTACTTTCTGTTAGGCCAATTTTCTATCATAGCAAAAATCTTATGAGAATGGCCTCTCCCCTGCAAATGTGTGTCAAATGTCCTGCCCTATGTTCTTCATGTTGTCACCTAGCTCTAGTCCAATTTGCACATGCTGAATCATAAAATCCAAAAAGATTTTCAAATTCTAAGGTCTGCTGGAAATATTTTCAAATTTTGCCACAGTGTCAAAAACCCACAGTGTTTTAGAAAATCCATGATGTTTTCGACCTTTTTCAGCTTGCATAAAACCCGTGGTGTTTTCAGCTTCCTTGTTTACCTTTGTGTCATGTTGAAAATTCTGTGTGTTTTCGACCTTGCATGTCTTCTTTTCTGCCGGCTCTCCTTGTTCATCTATATTAAATGTGCAAGTCTGACATGGATGGTGGGTCTAGGCTCTTCCTGATTGGCTGTCGCATGGCCACATGTTAGACTTTTCTGACATGCGATCATGTGACCGCTTGGCACCTAGCTGTGTGGGTCCTAGTCCTGTTCAGCTGCTCGGCGGTCTACTTTCTCTTAAGTGCGCAAGTGCGATCAATGGTGGGACCTAGTTTCTAGATTGGGCAGAGGGTCCTGACGTGTAGAAGCATCAATGGTTGTCATTAAAGTGCGAAGGTTTTGTCAGGGTTATGCGCTTTTGTGACAACTATTCGATCCTCCGAAAGGGTAAGGCTTCTTTGGCAGTGGTCCTGGAGGTGATGATGTGGTAGCCTGTGATTGGCTATCACATGATCGCATAGCCCAATTTTTGGCTATGTGATCATGTGACCACTTGCCATGTGTCCTTGGGGCCCATTGGTAGAAAGGGGTGTGGTCCCGGTAGCAGGTGGTGATGAGGCTTGTCAGGTGGGCCTGTTGGCTTTTGTTGCGGAGGTGTACATTTTGTGTGGTGGGTCCAAGATGCCACGCAGTGCTGATGTGCGTGATTTTTATTGGCTGGTGGGTGGTGATGTGGTGGTCTAATGGCCTTGTCACATCATCATAAGGGCCATTTCAATGGCTTGCGATCATGCAACAATGGTCTGGTGACGTGGTTGCAGAGTTGTGCAGTGGCGGTTATGCGCGGCAAGGTAGTGGTCTGCGGGTGGTCGCATGTTCACATAGCCCATCTCCAGGCTATGCGATCATGCGACAGGTCACCATGTGTCCTAGGGCTCGTTTGTGGGTGTTTGGTGGGCTTGATGGTAGGTGGTGTCCTAGCAGTTTCTGGTTGGTCCGTCCTGGTGGGATAATAAGGTTTGAATGGGGGCTCAGGCTAGGGTAGCTCGGCGGTGATTTAACAGCTGGCAGAGTGCATGTTAGTGGCTTGTCGCATGTTTGCGTGAGCCAATTTTCCAGCTTGCAAACATGTGACATGACCTTTTGTGGCAACGGTCTGGCATCGACAGTTATGCAGAATACAAGGGGAAATGGTTGTCACATGTTGGCATAACCCGTTTTCGGGTTATGAGATCATGAGACCAAGCATAAATTAAAACTAGTTTTCTGTGGCAGTGAAATTCATGACAGCGCGATTGCACAATTAAGGGCAAATAATTTGGGAACTTAAAACCCGAGAAGTGCATGGGACCGTTTGAACTTGCTGAGTGTTTTCTGTGGCAGGGGGTACCAAAATTCATTTTTGAGCAGAGGGAGTGGTCAAAATGGTTTATCAATTGTTGTGGCTTGACCCCTGTCATGTCTGTGTTTATTCCTCAGTGGGGTTAGGTGATTTTGAAATTTTGAATTTGAAATGATCGTATCCCTACATTGTAACCCTAGTATAAAGGGATTTCTTTGATCATTTGAGGTAATTGGGAGTTTGGTATTCAAGCTTTTTCGGTTGTGAGTCGTCTGCCCAGTCTGAATTGTAATGATCTAACTTAATTTTTGTTGGCAATTGAATGAAAGTTGCAGGACTAAGTTGTAGTTTGCAAGCTTGTTATGCTTGAATTGATTTTATGCACTTAAGGATTCCTCATACTTAATGCAAATATATGATCCTTATCTCTCCTTTGTGTCATTGCAGATAGATTTTGAACTTTCTAGTTCATTGCATACTTGTTTGTGTATGTGTCTTCATTCTTCAGTTCTAATCAAGGATTAGATTAAATAATGCTTTAGATGAGACATAGGTCTATCTCTTATCTATGTGAGGATTTTATATAAGTAGTAAAGGAGATTATAGATGTGTTTATGGCTTTGAATCTCAGATATAATTCTAGTGTGTGTATGTGATCTATTTAAGAAAACTTGCCCAATGGATGAGGCACTGGCCTAGATGAGTATTTCCTTGTTGACATATCCTGACTTAGATTGTTATGATTCAAACATATAAGATTAAGAACCATCCTTTAGATTTTTAGTATTTGGTTGTATAAGGTCCTATCCCATAGTAAAGAGGAGTCAATGAATGTGTGGTCATCATTTAGTACCCTCTTACTATCTAGTCATCTATTATATGAACCTAGTCCTTGGTGTGTGAAGTATATTTTATGCTGGGTTAGGTGCACCCACCTTGGTTTTGCAGAGCCAGAAGCAGAAGAGGGCAGTCTTGTCCCTATAGTTGGTCCAGTTACCCTAAGACCTCATAGCAATTTTGGAGCTAACCATTCCTAAGATCCATCTGAGGGTATATTGGCAGCCTTTTGTGCATAAGCATCATTTTGGACACCAACAAGATGGAAACTCTACTGGGGAAATGAAATAAGTTTACTGATAAGAATATCCCAGAGTCTTGTTGTATTCAGTTTGTGGAAGCGTCTTGTATGTTTTCCAATATGAGAATTGCTTTTCAGATTTGCAAATGTGCTACCTAGATTTGCCGATTGATTTATATGTGGCTTTGCTATGGGAGTGCTTAGAGCCTCTTGGTGTTTCATGATAGATCAGTAAAATTTGTGTCCTCTGAAGAGAGGTGGCAACTCTATGCATGAAAGAACCTGAGTTGTGAAGTTTTGTTGGGACTTCATTTAACTGAGAAGAAGGCAGCAACATTCAGCAAGGTGATCCAGGTATTCTCCATCAAAATTTTATGCATTTGCATGGTCCTTATTAAATAGTTTTGTCATTAAAGAAAGGACATATAAGCATGAAGTATGTAGGAAAGATTCAGTGACAAAAGAATGTCCAATTCAAGTATAGATTTCCTATCATTGGTTTTGAAGATTTTCAAGTAGATGTGCAATAGTTGTAGCCAGTGATGGATGTTCACAGGGTTTCTTTTGTCAGAGGATATTTGCCATTTTGTTATGATGGCATACGCGGTTTCCCTAATAAGATCCCTGATAAATTCAAGGGATACTTGCCTAAGTTTAATAGGAACCAGTATCAGTCAGCAAGAAAACATGTTCAAAGCTTTACTGATGTGATGAATGATTTTGAGGTTTTCCATGAAGACCTATGGATGAAATTGTTTGTTCAAACTCTAGAGGGTGATGTTAGAGGCTGGTTTTCTTTCTTGCCAGCATGTTCTATTTCATCTTGGAGTGAGATGCATTCGGCCTTCATTGAGCAGTTTGGAGAAAGGGTAAGCATATTTGATTCTTATGATAAGCTTTTAAAGATTCATATTGAGAAAGATGAACTTGTCCCTCAGTTCAATATCAGATTTGCAAAAGTTTTGAATGAAATCCCTGAAGGTTATAGACCCAATGACCAAGTGTGTGTAAATTTCTACTTTGATGCATTTGATAAGAAAATGAATTACTTGTTGAGGGATAAAGAACCTAGGACATTACATCAGGCATTTGTCACTACAATCGATATTGAAAACAATTTGAAATATGGATTGACCAGAGGTCATTTTTCCATGAGTGTCTGTTGGTATAATGAATATGAAAGAAAAGAAGAATGTAGTGCTAATAATGCAGTCCCAAATCAGTGTATCAACACTTCTACTATGGTTTGTAATCAGGTTGAGATGTCAAATCAAAATATGTTTATAAATGTTGTTGAGTCTTTTGCTACTAATGAGACATGTATTCAGGATGTTACAACAGTGAGATATATTCTAGACCCTGAAAGGATTGAGCAGTGTGCTGGTTTTTTGAGTTGTGAATTAGCTATCATAGTCAATCCTTGTAATATTGATTATAAATATAATGCTACTGATGTTCCTAGACATGAAATTGTTGCTTCTATGTCTCAGTCCTATGAAAATGAAGAGGCTGAAAGTTATGTCTCTAATGATGAGTTTGAAGTTGTTGCACAAGGTAAGGAATATGATTCATTTGCATATCAATCACAGTTAGAGGAACATAGTGCTAAAAGTGGTTACTCAAGTGAGGGTGATGAAGACAGTGATGGAGAGGTGTCTTCATATGAGTCAAATGCAACATGGGAAGAAGAAAGTAATGATGGTGATGTTGATACAGATGCTGAGAAAAGTGTTGACTGTGGGAGCATGGATGAGGTTGAGAATGAATTTCTTTCTGATGATATGTCATAGGGTTTCTCTCATGTTGTAGAGGTTTTTTCTTTGCAGTCTTCTATGCTAGTGGGTGGTAGTGATGCTGATTACAAGGTCTTGGAATTTGAAGATTTGTGGGGAAATCCATGGGATGCTTCTTCTGATGAATACAACACTGATTGTTCATATTTTGACAATAGTGATGGTGAGTCATGTTCTGATTTAGATTCAGAATTATCTTCTTCTTTTGAAGATGTGTTTGATGATGGATATGAAGACATATATAGTGTGGTTGCAAATGAGTTATTTGATGAGGACACTAGTGAGAACCAGTTGGCACTTTGTCCAAATTACTATGAGAAACAATTCCATGTTGTTTCTAACCCACTCTATGAGGAGTGCACTCAGAGGATGGAATTTGTTGAGGATTACTCACCTTCAGCACTTAAAGCTTCACATACAGTTGACCTGGAGTTTCCCTCACAAAAGAGGCCAGTTGAAAGAAAGGCAATGCAGGATGAATGTTGCTCTGTTGATGAAGATGCATTACATTTGGACAATGTTTTTCTTCTGCCACCAAGTAGTGAAAATAATGGTGATAATCCAAATCATGATGTTGATCATGTGAATCATCCTTATGAGGATAAAGCTATGATTTATCAAGAGAAATCAGACTTGATAAACTTGAGTAACCAGATATATGAGTATGTTTCAGTGGCCTTGGCTGAGGTAAGTGAAAGTGAGTATAGTTTCTTTTCTTTTGATATGCAATAATGCATTAAAGATGAGCTGGATGATTGTAGCTAGGAAGAAAAGGTATCAGTTTCTTGTCCCCTTTCATATGTTTCAATCCATGGTGATTTTGATGATGCATGTTTTCCAAATAGTGAGTTTGTGGGGGAACATGTGAAGGAAGGCATTGGTGATGGTAAATCCAGAGTTGTTTTGCAGTTTGTGCTTAATAGTGATCTCTATCATTATGCATGTGGTAAAGGTTTCAGACTTCTATTTGATTTTGCAAGCAGAAACCAAGTTTTTGATAGAGGAAAAGGATGGCACTCCTTTGGCATCTAGATGTTGCTTCTGTATATCCTGTTTAGTGGTGTTAGAGTTTTTTGGTAGGGGGCTAGTCTGTGAATTTTTGGGTTTAAAAGTGGGGTGAGGGCCTAATTTTCTTGTCTGGGTGTGGTCTTCTTCCCCCAGTGATTCTGAATTCTTGACATGCCTGCAAGAGCCATGCATCCCCAACTAGAGCCACTGTTAGGCCAATTTTCTGTCATAGAAAAAATCTTATGAGAATGGCCTCTCCCATGCAACTGTGTGTCAAATGTCCTACCCTATGTTCCTCATGTTGTCACCTAGCTCTGGTCCAATTTGCACATGCTGAATCATAAAATCCAAAAAGATTTTCAAATTCTAAGGTCTACTGGAAATATTTTCAAATTCTGCCACAGTGTCGAAAACCCACAGTGTTTTAGAAAATCCATGATGTTTTCGATCATTTTCGGCCTGCATAAAACCCATGGTTTTTTCGGCTTCCTTGTTTACCTTTGGGTCATGTTGAAAATTCTGTGTATTTTTGATCTTTCACTGAAAACCCTGTGTGTTTTTGACCTTGCATGTCTTCTTTTCTATCGGCTCTCCTTGTTCATCTATCTTAACTACGCAAGTCCAACATGGATGGTGGGTCTAGGCTCTTCCTGATTGGCTATTGCATGGCTGCATGTCATACTTTTCTGACATGCGATCATGTGACCACTTGCCACCTAGCCATGTGGGTCCTAGTCTTGTTCAGCTGCCTGGCAGTCTACTTTGTCTTAAGTGCGCAAGCATGATCAATGGTGGGACCTAGTTTTCAGATTGGGCAGAGGGTCTTGACGTGTCAGAGCATCAACAGTTTTTGTTAAAGCGCGAAGGTTTTTTCAGGGCTATGCACTTTTGTGACAACCGTCCAACCCTCTGAAAGGGTAAGGCTTCTTTGGCAGTGGTCCCGGAGGTGATGATGTGCTAGCTTGTGATTGGCTATCGCATGATTGCATAGCCCATTTTTTGGCTATGCGATCATGCAACTACTTGCCATGTGTCCTTGGGGCCCATTGGCAGAAAGGGGTGTGGTCCCAGTAGCAGGTGGTGATGAGGCTTGTCAGGTGGGCCCATTGGCTTTTGTTGTAGAGGTGTGCATTTTGTGTAGTGGGTCCGAGATGCCATGTAGTGCTGATGTGTGTGATTTTTATTGGCTGGCAGGTGGTGATGTGGTGGTCTAATGGCCTTGTCGCATGATTGCAAGGGCCATTTCCATGGCTTGTGATCATGTGAGAATGGTCCAGTGATGCAGTTGCAGAGTTGTGCGGTGGTGGTTATGCGCAACAAGGTAGCAGTCTATGGGTGGTCACATGTTCGCATAGCCCGTCTCTGGGCTATGCGATCATGCGACAGGGTGCTACGTGTTCTAGGGCCCATTTGTGGCTATTTGGTGGGCTCGATGGCAAGTGGTGTCATGGTGGTTTCCGGTTGGTCCATGCTGGCGGGACAATAAGGTTTGAACACAGGCCTGGGCTAGGGTAGCTTGGCCGTGATTTAATAGCCGACAGAGTGCATGTTAGCGGCTTGTCGCATGTTCGCATGAGCTAGTTTTCTGGCTTGTGAACATGTGACATGCCCTTTTGTGGCAATGGTCTAGTGTAAGTGGTTATGCAGAAGGCAAGGGGAAATGGTTGTTGCATGTTTGCATAACTTGTTTCTAGGTTATGCGATCATGCGACCAAGTATAAATTAAAATTGATTTTCTATGGTAGTGAAATTCATGACACCGTGATTGGGCGATTAAGGGAAAACAATTTGGGAACTTAAAACCCGCAAAGTGCATGTGACCGTTTGAACTTGCTAAGTGTTTTCTGTGGTAGGAGGTACCAAAATTCATTTTTGAGTAGACAGAGTGGGTAGAATGGATTGTCAATTGCTGTGGCTTGACCCCTGTCCTGTCTGTGTTTATTCCTTGGTGGGGTTAGGTGATTTTGAAATTTTGAATTTGAAATGATCATATGCTTGCATTGTAACCCTGGTATAATGGGATTTCTTTGATCATTTGAGGTTATTGGGAGTTTGGTATTCAAGCTTTTTTGGTTGTGAGTCCTTTGCCCAGTCTGAATTGTAATGATCTAACTTAGTTTTTGTTGGCAATTGAATGAAAGTTACAGAACTAAGCTATAGTTTGGAAGCTTGTTATGCTTGAATTGATTGTATGCACTTAAGGATTCTTCATACTTAATGCAAATATATGATCCTTATCTCTCCTTTATGTCATTGCAGATAGATTTTGAACTTTCTAGTTCACTGTATACTTGTTTGTGTATGTGTCTTCATTCTTTAGTTCTAATCAAGGATTAGATTAAATAATGCTTTAGATGAGACATAGGTCTATCTCTTGTCTATGTGAGGATTTCATATAAGTAGTAAAGGAGATTATAGATGTTTTTATGGCTTTGAATCTCAGATATAATTCTGGTGTGTATATGTGATCTATTTAAGAAAACTTGCCCAATGGATGAGGCACTGGCCTAGATGAGTATTTCCTTGTTGACATATCCTGACTTAGATTGTTATGATTCAAACATATAAGATTAAGAACCATCCTATAGATTTTTAGTATTTGGTTGTATAAGGTCCTACCCCATAGTAAAGAGGAGTCAATGAATGTATGGTTATCATTTAGTATCCTCTTACTATCTAGTCATCTATTATATGAACCTAGTCCTTGGTGTGTGAAGTATATTTTATGCTAGGTTAGGTGCACCCACCTTGGTTTTGCAGAGCTAGAAGCAGAAGAGGGGAGTCTTGTCCCTATAGTTGGTCCAGTTACCCTAAGACCTCATAGCAATTTTGGAGCTAACCATTCCTAAGATCCATCTGAGGGTATATTGGCAGCCTTTTGTGCATAAGCATCATTTTGGACACCAACACTTTCCTCATCAGACAAATTAATAGTGGCAGCATATCCCTCAACAATCTCACTAGCAGAATCAGTATCCATCCTACCATTCTTATCCATTTTCAATTTTTTACCAATAGACATCTTCTCTTTGTAATCCCCTTCCTTAATACATTTTCCTAAAGCCTTGGTCATACCAGAGACCCTAGGCGAGGAGATAATAGGGCTACCAATGGCCATATGCTTAATATGATCAACAATAAAGGAGAATGATGCCATCATGCAGAATGGGCTTGTTCCCTTTTTTCCTATGATGAATTATACTATGACGAAGGGACTGCAAAAGAAAGAATGACATTGAAACCCTAACCTTATGTTTGAAGTGACAAAGAAATATGAAATGGTAAGAGTGAACATTCTTGTACCTACCATCCAAAGTGATATACTCCATGATAGCAATCATGACCTTCACCCAAATGTCCTTGAAAGCGTCCACATCATAATAGCCACTGGAGTCCTTCACCAAGCACTTAGCCTCTACCTTGTTTTTAGGGAAGCACTAGATAGCTTGTTGGGAAATCTTCTTGTCTTTGTAGAATTTAATACCCTTGATGCTCAGCCGAGACACCTCCATAATAAGCTCTTCAGTTATTTTCATAGTCATGCCACCAATGTTCACGCTTTCATCCTTCCAAGACTTAACAAACACCATTGTGACTTAATCTTTGAACCCATGGAGGTGTTCCATATATGTGGTGAGGCCACCCTTCCTAAGCTTATCCCAAACCTCCTTCATATTCTTCCATTTATTACAATCCTCCAGCTCCCTGCGATTAAGCCCACAACCCATAATTTCCTTATAGAATAAAACCTCAATAGAAGTAGTGGAAACCAAGAAGAGATAGAAAACAATGGTAGCCTTCAAATTGGACTACATGCTAATATACGTGTGTTTACACTCAGTTATCTTGGGAAAGGTGAGGCTTTCCATAACCCTTATAACCATATTAATGAACTTGTGTCTTTTCATGATCTCTTTTTGAGATATTTCAAATCTTCACTTTTGCTATGAGTCCTATGAAACACCAACTTGGCCTTAAAATCAATGATCAAATCCTTACCTCCTTTCCATGTCATGATGTCCTTTTCCCTAACAGTGATGTTAGCCAATGCATTTGCAGTACAATTTGCCTCCCAAAATTTGTGAGTGATGATAACCTTCTTAAAGGACTTAATGATAATCTGAGCCTCCTCAATAATTGCTTTAAAAGACCATGATGGCTCGATCACACCTTTAATGCAATTTAAGATATTCATGGAATTTCCTTCAATCCACACATTTGGGGACATGTCCTTATTAATAAATTTTAGATTTTGAAGGAGAGCCATAGCCTTCATGACATGATTGGTCTGCATACGAATGGGGAGTGCCAAGACAACAAGACAATTCTCCATGGCATCCCTTATAAGCCAACCACATCCTAGAGGACCTAGATTACCCTTTGTCATATTGTCAAAATTGACTTTGATCCATCCAAGAGGGGGGGAAAGCCAGATGGCATTCTACCATTGGGAAGAGGACTTGACTTTGGTGCTAGCAACATTACCTCCATCAAAGAAATCCAGCTTCAAACCAATCGAAGTAGTGCAGTTCTCCATGATGCTTCTCTTAATCTTCTCAGCAAACAATAGCAGAGGGAGGGTAGTATCTATAAAATTATCCATAGGAACCTCCATATTTCTCCATTGTGTAATGAAATTATCCATAATATTAGGAAAAAACCAGTATAACTTCCAGTAATCTAAGGTAAGACATGAAAATTCCCAGGAATACCAACACTCAATAGCTAGATGGAAGACCAACTCCTTAGCATTCTTTCATAGAAAAAATCTATTGGGAATAATCACGCCACACTTTTGGTGATTGTCAATAATGAGAATCGTGTTCTGCAAAACCAGCCAATAGAAAATATTAATTTTAGGAATTAACATTTTATCCCAAACTTGGGCCCAAAAGGGAAGAGGATCCGGCTACTTCAAAAAAATCTCAGAGGCACAGGTAACAAAAAAGACTCTAGAAGGTAGAATTCCTAAACTCAACTCATCCACCCTGGTAGAGTCCACTTTCCAAACCTTCAGTTCCAACAGCAAAGGCTTAAGGGCATCATCAACAATAGAAAGTTCAATCCATTAAGATCGACTCCCCCAATAGTCTCTGAGCTATGGACCAAATCTCTATAAGAAGATGTCGGTAAAAGGTCAGAAGGAAGGGACAAATTTTAGAGGAAAGTCTTTAAGCCAGCAGTCATCCCAGAATTTAATTCCTCGGCCATTACCCAAAGACCATTTAGCACCCTTGAAGGCAGTCTCCTTATCTTGCGGGATGGAGTTCCAAATAAAAGAACCCTACACCTTCACTTCAGAATTCATCAAGTGCAAAATATGAGGGAAGGAGTAGAGATATTTGTTGAGGATGATCTCATTCCACTATTTTTCTCACCAAAGATCCTTCAAATTTGATTAGCCAAAATCACCTTATTAGTAACTCTTAAGGGGCGGATCCCCAACTCTCCCCACTTCTTAGGAGTACAAATCTTATCCCATGTAACTAAAGCCAATCTCTTTCTTTCTTCCACACTGGTCCAAAGAAAATTTCTCTAAATCCTCTCAATAATGTCTACATATTTACCAGGAATCTTAAACAGGCTTAGAGCATAGATAGGGAGACTTTACAAACATGCCTTCATGAGTTGGAGTTTAGCATCTTGACTAAGAAAAGATCCTTTGTAGCCTACTAATTTTCTATTGAATCTATCTACAAGTCTAGCCCAAAAAGATTCAAGAGGTTTTAATCCCAAGGGAAGACCGAGATAAGTGGCAGGTAGGGCACCAATATCACATCCACTAATTCTAGCAATTCTATTCTATCTTTCCACATGTGTATTGATAAAAAATAGAGTGCTCGTGTTCCAATTAACACTTTGACCAGTACCCAAAGACTAATTGGACAGAGCCTGTTTAATAATCCTAGCCTCCTAGATGGATGAAGAGCCCATGATGACCATGTCATCAAAAAATTGCTCATGGGAGCATGACCTAGAGGCAGAAGGAGTGAGGCCCTTGATGGATCCATTAGAAACCAATATCTAAAAATAGAAATAAAGAAACTCTCCAAGGATGGAAAAAAGAATAGGGGACAAAGGATCTCCTTGTCGAAGCCCTGTGGAAGGCTTGAAGAATTTGGAAGAGGAGCCATTCACAATAATCGTAGCTGTAGAGGTACTAATGAGCTGGAACACCAACTATAAGAGTTTATCATAGAAACCAAAGGGGTGCATAACCTTGATCATAAAATCCTAGTCCACCCAGTCATAGGCCTTCGAGAGGTCAAGTTTCAACAAAAAACCAAAGTTGAGAGAAGCCCGAGCATAATGAATAACTTCATCCACCTTCATAATAGAGTAAAGGATTCTCGTGCCAGGGACAATGATGTTCTGCTAGGGAGATATAATATTAGGGAGAATAGCTAGAAACCTAAAGGAAATAACATTGGAGAATATTTTATACATCAAATTACATAAGCCAGTCAGCCTGAAGGAATCTATAGAATCAGCTCCAGGATTCTTTGGAATTAGGACAATAAAGGTAGCATTAATTTCTTTTAGCATAGTTCTTGATCCAAAGAACTTTCATAGCATTGCACATATCAAGGTCCACAATATGCCATAATTTATGAAAAAAGAATAGAGGAAACCCATCCGGACCTGGGGACTTATCACCCTCAAAAGAGAAAACAACAGTCTTGATTTCCTTTGAGGAAGGAATAGCAATAAGCTTCTTATTGGTATCATCATCAAGAATGGAGGGAATTTCCTCAAGAAGTAAGGCTTGGTTATCTAGGAAAGATCCAAATCTTTAGATAAGAGAGAAGAGAAAAATTCAACCATAGCCAATGACATGTCCTTGTCATTACTTACTTCTCCAAAAGTCAATCTAAGTCTAGAGATTCTGTTGGATGCTCTATGTTTAGAAGTAGACATATGGAAGAACTTGGTATTCTTATCTCCATCTTTGAGCCATATCAATATAGACCTCTATCTCCAAGACTCTTCCTCTTTGGAA
Source organism: Chamaecyparis obtusa (assembly GCA_027943335.1). Lineage (NCBI taxonomy): Eukaryota > Viridiplantae > Streptophyta > Pinopsida > Cupressales > Cupressaceae > Chamaecyparis > Chamaecyparis obtusa. The sequence continues at coordinate 124,954 of BSBK01013637.1, read as the reverse complement.
ATGACATTATGAGTTTTGGCCAAAAGAATGTCCTCCCTTTCCTTTAGGTTTTGAGACAAGCCGATTTGTTGGATAGTCTCTTGAATATCATCAAGATCCTTTTTCAACATAAGCTTATTTTTTAAAATTTAACTGAATACTTCCTTGCTCCAAGATTTAATATGGTGTTTTATATGCTGGAGATTTTTAGCCACCTTGAACATAGTGATACCCCGAATGTTAACCTTCCACCAGCCACTGATCTTTTTCTCAATATCTAGGTGATTGATCCACATTTTCTCATATCTAAAGGGGAGATTACAAGTAAACATAATCAAATCAGAAATAAAAGAGATTAGGGAATGATCAGACCCAATCTTTGTAAGAGAGGATAGCGAGCAACCAAATCTTTTGAACCAACAACCAAAGATTAAACCATAATCCATGCAGACCTAGATAAGATCCAACCCAACTCTTAGGTTAGACCAAGTGTAATTAACCCCCTGAAGATCAATATAAAAAAGAGCCTATCTATTAACAAAGTCCATGACCTCAACTTTACCATCCAATTGACTCTGGATATCAAATCCTCCAAAATTCTCGTTATCTTTCAAAGGACTATTGAAATCACCCATAACCAACCAAGGATAATCTTGAAAAGAGAGTCTTTGATTCTCAACTATCATCCAATACTCAGCCCTACCAACTTTCATATTAGGAGAATATATGCTAGTAGTAACCCATTCAAAATCAAACTTGAGGTGAACAAATTTGATACTCAAGAAATTTAGGTTATCTTCTAACACTTCACCTCTAAAATTATTCTGGTTCCAAAAGACAACAATACCACCTGAGGCCCCATTAGAGCTAGAACCAAAAATGCCTCCATTTTTTAAGATTCTAATTTTTTCCAATTTTTCTTTCACCATCTTAGTCTCCTAAACAAGGATGATATCTAGTTTGTGATCTCTAACCAAATTCCTAAGAGTATCTTTCTTATGGGGGCCATTCAACCCCCTGATATTCTACAAGATGACTTTCATTTCTTAACTAGGGTACAAAATCCCTAGATGGTCAACTACTTGCCATCCGAAGCATCCTTCTCTCTTTCTCTAATCTCTTTGTTTGAAAATCTACCTTTTATTTTTTTTTGAGATCCAACATCTGCCTTAAGAATCTTAGATCCCATATCAACTTTACTATGGGTAACTGCACCCTTTGAACTAGGAGTAGAAATCTTATTCTGCTATTTTTTCTATTTCCTCCCCATGTGTATGGTCTAGGGATCACCATTCCAATCATCCATGAGATCAAGGCCACTACAAGCTATAACGTCCTCATCACCACTCAATGAATGGTTGTCAGGAACTGAAGAAAATTCATCTTCATACTACTTTTCAGGATTTCTAGGTGAGGGAAAATCCCCCATCGCATCACTAAACTTCTGGGGAATATGTAAGGATCCTTCCACATTGTTCGTATCATCAACCTAGATAGGGACTAAAACCTCCATAGGAATTGAGTCCTCAAAACCCAAAGAATCAGCATTTGATGGGATCTGAGAGTTTTCCACTCTAGTGACAGACTCTAAGGGAGAGCTACTGGCCAAAGAGTCATAAACATGGGTAACCGATTCAATAAATTCCCCTTCCTCTAGGTCAAGCAGATCATTAGAATCTACCATATCACGTTGACCCCCCTCCAAGTTTGGGTCCACCTTTTTGGTGCTATCACCTTTAGTAGAAGCATGAGGTTTAATCTCCTTCAAAAAAAATTTGGTCTCCTTCCACGGTTTAGAGCTAGGGTCCACAGTCTTAGTTTCCTTGTTAACTTTATTTGAGCAGTTCTTAGCCTAGTGACCCATTTTTTGATACACAAAACATGCAAAGGGTAGTGATTCAAAAACCACTTCCTGCTTCAAACTGGAAAATGTTAACACAAATCCTAGCAAAAACTAGATGAGACTTGGCTGCCATCATAGAGCCAACTGAAAGAATTTCCACCCAAAAGGTAATCGAGGGAACCTAACCTAGATCGGGGTAGCCATGAATAAATTTTTAGAATAGTCCCAGTTTGGAGTCCATTTTTGAAAGGCCACTGTTGTTCTACCAAACATCTAAGGAGCCCCACATAAAACATAATCTAGATCTTCTTTATTAGAGAAAGAGAAGGACAAAAACCCTTTGGGTAAAGTGACAATGTCCACCTAACCCTTCAAACTCCATTTTTTCTTAGCAAAAGATCTAACCATTTCAATATTGGGTCGAGGGCCTAGGAACTTACCAACCAGTGTGAGCTCCATAGCAGAGACAAAGTGATCCACCAATGAGTCAAGTGAAAAAATAGCAACTTCACCAACTTGAAGACCCGCCTTAATAGACCCTTCACGAGAAGAGGGCTTTCCAACTGATTTGGCTCCCAGAATTTCTGACCACTTTTTGAATGTGGAAAGGTTGACCTCAACACTATCAATGCAAGTCAATCTACGGGACCCCACTAGTGGGTCCTTGGAAAAAAAAACCTTATCATTCTTCTCCACTAGAGAAGGGCAAGGTGAGTTCCCTAAGATGACCTCACATTGCATCGATGCCTTAGGAGAAGCATGTGACAACACTTCCTTCAAGGGAGAAACCATGACCTCCTGGCAAGGAGAAAGATTCTCCTTACCACAAAGAGTAGGATCTAAAAGATGCAATGCTAGACCCAAAATAGGTACCAGAGAAGAGCCAAAGGATTAACCACATCCACCATAACATTCTCTAGACCTGCACCAAAACTAGAACCCTCAACCCGACGGCCATGCTTGGCTGGGGAGGCTTTGAAATTTGAAAAAACTCTCTCACTCAAATCCTCTCCCATATTTTTACTAAGTACTTGTTACATAATTTCCCATGATATTAAATTAATGTGAATTATATAACATAACATTTTTTAGGTGAAAAGGGTTAAAAATTATTAATCAGAAACCAAATAACACAAATCAAGAGGCCTCAAACCCACTACAACCTCAAAAAAAGGAAAGCACAAAGAGATACCAAGGGAATAACTCTGAAAGTAAAAATAATAAGTTTTCATCATCCCTACTTAATGTAACCAAAGTCTCTAAATAATCTAGAGGTAGAGCCTCCTAGTTATCAATATCCCATCCATTTAAGCTCTCAGAAGCTCACTTAGCTATACAATCAACTACTTTATTCCACTCCACGAGAGTATAAGAGAAATAAATGTAATCCAAAGCTCCAAAAAGATTAAATATTTCCTTATCCACCATGGTTAATTGTCAAGAAACTCCATCCAATTGATGATCATTCAATATATAAACAACAATATGTAAATCAGACTCACAAATAATCCTCCTCCAACCTAAATAGAATCATCTCTCAACACCATGTAAAATACTAAGGGCATTCATCAAATTATTCAAATACCATCCATTATAAATGAAGAAGAAGAGCATGGCATTACCATCAATGACCTTACAAATTTTACCAATTCCTTCCTATCTAGGATTCCTTCTAGAAGACCCTTTAGTAAATTGACCTTAAAAACTCCCACAAGAGGAAGGATCCATCTCCTCGAGATCAATGAATTCTCTATTTAGTCTTTCTAAATCTCATTTTTTTAGAGGAATCAATCCCATTATAATTAAATTAAGCTTCTTTAACACAACCACATCATAAGATTCCATCAGTGTATTCATGTCATACTTTGCAAAAATATACTCCTAAAGTCTAATAACAATATTCCTCCACACAAGGGAGCTTGAATATGTGAACCTTGAAAGATTCTCTAATTCATCTCTAACCATAAATTCCAAATAATAGAAGTTATATGAAGAATCCACAATATGTAGAGAAAAGTAGTGTTAGCTAGAGGGTGACCCAAAACATTCACAAAACTCAAATAAAGATGTATTAGGACCACAAGCATGAATTTATGATCCCCACCAAAGAGGCCAAATCTATCTTGAATAATAGTAATGGAAGAAAAGGTGATACCTATACTTTCTTCACTATCATTTAAAAAATGCAAACTTATAGGTCTTGGAAGCCTGCCTTAAATTTTCCTAGGTGAGACATCTGTTTTGGGCTACTATTGAAAACAATTACACTTAGGCTAAGAAAAAATATTCCAAACTTTCTTCCTATAGGGACCACCACCCCAACCATGCAACTTACATTCTAAAGATAGGTAACTAGAAGCAATAGAAAACTTACCCTTTAGATTTGGAATCCAATCCAAAACATCCCTACAAGCAAAGGAACTACAAAGTCTATGAGCTATTATCCTTGAAAGTTCTTGTCAACTCCCTTTAAAGCCATTTGGAGACCATTTGTGAGAATCTTTCCAAAAATTTACTTCCAAATTTCCACTAAGCTTGGTGGTTGTAAATTCTTCCACTCTATTCTAGCCAACCTCACTCAAACAATTACAAAGGGGTTGAAGATAAGGAAAATGAGAAATGATCGAAGGGTGGTCATCCCAAGGCTAAAGTAAAAAATAAGCATCAATGCATAGATCCAAAAAAGGCCCTCTTTGATTATTTTTGCTCCTTTTTTAATTGTGTCTTAGATCATGGATTATTTTCCCAGAAAGCTACATTGGGGAATACCCACACTATTAACTCTCTTGAGGTACTTCAAGGTAAGAATTTTAGCCCAATATTTATCTTGACAATCACACCATCTCTATACCTTTGTAGCCATAACTTGTCTAATCATACTTACAGGCTTAATACTGATTACATTCCTGTTTAGGCCTACAAACTACATCCCAACTAACTAAGTTCCACTTAAAAGAAATAAAATTTTGTGACCAAAGAAATTTATGAGAGAGAGAGATCATCAAAATCCTTAACAAAGATAGAGAGGGAAACATAAACAAAACACCAATAAATATGGAGAAATTAAACCACTGAATTCAAAAGATTTCACCTGCCAACAATGTAAATCCATCTACATGTCCAATGACTAACTCTCTTGCATAATTTATCTAAAATCTCCTACCAAATCTATCTAAGTTGAGATCCCACACCAAATGGAATTTCTAGATAAATGAGAGGGAGAGAACCAATTTGAAATATGAGAATATGATAAATCTTGATCTTAATAGCTTGAGGAGTATTGAAAACAAAATTAAAAATAATTTACCTTATTTATATTTTTCCCCAAGGTAACTAGATAAGTGTTCAATGTTCTCATAAAATTAATAGTTTCATTCATTCTGGCTCTAAACATTTGAGCATTGCCATCAATAAATTGTAGATGAGAAAAAGGGGGAAAACCATTGCCCCAACTCTAGCCCTTAATTATGCCTTGTCCAACCCTATCTTTAATAAATCTCCCAACCCCCTTAGCCATGAGGATGAACATATAAGGAGAAACAAGATCCCCTTATCAAAGACCGTTAGATGCCAAAACCAACCTAGAAGGTTTCATATTGAAAAGAATTGAGAAGGTAGTAGAAGAGATATAACTCATAGCCCAATCCACCCAATACCCATGGAATCCAAAAGCCAAAAGGATTTTCTATAGAAAGGCCCACTCAAACCTATCATAATGTTTTCCCACATCTAGTTGATAAAAAATGATTTTTTCTTGGAAGTTGCCAATGTAGAGTGAGTGGTTTATCCCTCTATCACTATCCCATATAGAGTTTTTCTACCCAAAAAAAAATATCCAACTCATTAAGGATCAAATCTTTGAGGTGTACATCTTAAGTCTTTCAACAATCAATTTATTTATAATATTGTAAATCTCATTATAAAGTAAACTACATCTAAAATGATCTAATATATGCACATTCTCTTTTTTTAGGAATCAAATCTATAAAATTATGTTTCATATCTCTTAATATTTACTTATTTCTATGTAACTTTTGAACCATTTCTAAAAGGTAAAGCTTAATAGTTTCCTAAAACTCTTGAAAAAAAATCAATAGGGAAAACATTAGAGCCTAGGGCTTTATATTTTTTATATGAATCACAACATCTTCCACTTACTATAGTTATATAGGATGAGTGAGAGCCCTATTCATGTCATTATAAATAAGCAAGGGAATGTAATCAACAATAGAGACCTTTTGAAGTGCTGGTAGATGCCACTTTTGTGGCTGTCCTATCTTTTTGCTTTCCCTGTTGGTTTTTTTTTTTATCTTTTTCTTGATATGTCTGTTGCTTAATTTGTTCTTTAGGATTCTTTTCTTTGGTGTTGTAGCACAAGTTCTGTAAACTTTATCGTTATACTTTTATGCTCCATTTATGTTTTGGGTCCTTGTAAAACATGTTTTTACTTAATCAGAACAATAGAGAATTCATTAACCCTAGTGGGTTGAGAATCCTCTATAAATTGGGAGGAAAAGTACCAAAAATATTCTTGAGAGATATCACCTAATGGAGAAAGTTGAGCCTTTACAAAGAAACAAGAGAGCTAATGAGATTTCCATTAAACTTATTGTCTATTCTATGGTAGTTCTCATTAACCATAGACAAACCATCATATATGTTGCCTTCCCAACCATATAAGATAAGCTCTTATCATCACCCTCGAGAACAACATCTGATTAATAAGGCATATCATCTATTTTTTATTTCATATATCTACCTACAAGAGAGGAAGATTAATCTTCCTTTATACCAATCAAATGAGATTCAAGAAGGGATGCCAACCTTCAAAAGTTTGGGCCCCCAATTAATATAATAATTATTATGTATAATAATTATTATATTATTATATAATAATTATATAATATACTTATTATATAGTTATAATATAATTATATTAGATTCTGTCATATAATAAATATAAATGTAATATAATCACATAATATAAAAATATTCTCTCACAATGATATAATAATTATATTATTAAAATCTTTAAGTCAACTATGTCAGCATGAAGTAATCTGACCATAGCTACAATAACCTTAATACTCCCTCTTAGGGAGGAATCCTTAATGATAACTTTAGAGCTATAATGTTCACCATGACTACTCCAAGAGGGTGAACAAGCACAATCATAGAATTTCTTCCATGACATCCACCATACCTACTTGCAGAGGGTGGATTCATCATGCCTACTCACATAGGATGGAGAAAGGTCCTACACCTAAAAATTCTCCTAGACAAGACTACATTACCACCTTCCCTACTCTCAGAGGGTGGTTCCACCATATCTAATTGTAGAGGGTGGAATGAGGGCTTTCACGTCAGACTTCTCCCAGAGAATAATGCATCTCCACCATGATTTATTGTAGAGGGTGTTAGGAATAGTCCCAAGAGATAACTAAGAGGGGGGGGGGATTGAATTAGTTATCTAAAAGATTCAATTCTTTATCCAATTAATTACAAAAGAGCATTAAGAATTAAAAAAATATGAGAACACTTAATAGAAAACCACAATTTTGGTTACGGGGAAACCCAAATAGGTAAAAACCCCAATGGGAATTAGCACCCACTATGAACTGCACTAGAGTATAATGATCCTTGTTAGAAGATCTTACAACCCTATTAGGAGTTGATCTTTAAAATGCATTAAGTACAGTGACCTAGTCAAAAGTTAGATCATCTTAGGAGTCTTTTACAATTAACCCTATTAAGGGTGAGGACACACTGTCCGGGAGCACACTGCTCAAAGGGGTGAAGGCTGCAACCTTTTGTTTAAAAGATACACACTATATATGGATCTTGGTGAACTACAAGTTAGAGCTGATGTCTTGATTAGTTCCAACTATCTGCCATACTTAACAACTATCTGCCATACTTAACAATCACAACTGACCAGCTATAAGTATCTTTCTCCAAATGATATAATCAAGTCAGCCTGTTAGAACTTCCTTGAAATCATATTAGGGAAAGAATATAACTCTCCAAAAACATCTCCAAGGGCTATACTAAATGTGATCTTAACCAGCTATAAGTATCTTTCTCCTAATACTAATACTTTCTTCTCATCTTGAAATACATTATGTGCTCTTAACCAAACATTCTTAACTCTTCTCCAAAAACTAATCCAAACATGGATATCCAAATGATAGGCACAACTACTACAATAATAAAAACAATGTCAGCTCCATCAGATAAACTCAGGAAACTGTTACTATCAACTGGAAACATCATAACTCAACATGTACTACACAACTAACTCTATGTCCATGAGCATAGCATCATAAAGATGTCTAAAACATAAATATAAATGTGCAAGGCTCTATTACAACCATACTACAAATGACGTACAAAAATCTTCCTAGGACATGTCCGAAACACTACTAATACAAACAACTGTATTACTGTCTTCACTCAGAATGAACCTCTGCATCTATGATATCATGCTAATAACATATCTAGGAAACATATACTCAAGGCTCTCTCCATCATGCTTCCATGCACACTACTTACCATATCTTGTCATCAATGAAAAACATACATTCATCACTGTCTTGCTGGAAAATCTCCAAAAATATCCCCCTTTGGCATTGATGGCAACATATGGAATGAAAACATGACCAATCGAAATGAAATTTTTTTTTATAACATTCTCTTCCTCAACAAAACTCCCCCAAGGATGAATCCTCGATCTACCATTGAATGCTCTGAATATCAACTGCTATATATCCTTGTTGTATACTCCCCCTTACTTCATACTCCTCAACTATATATACTCTCTCTTTTTTTATTATTTTTTATGACTATATATACTCACCCTTTGACATAAATGGAAAATGGCACCAAAATATTAAGCACTAGTACTACTTGTGAAGTAGACTAGTCAACCATTCATAAGTCGCTGAGGACTGATGCACTTCTGCAAACTCTAATCAAATTCAGGGAAGGGAATTACTCCCAACTTCTCCTTGAGATACTCAAATGTATCCTTCGGTAAAGGCTTTGTGAAAATGTCTGCTAGCTGTTCTTTTTTACTCACATAGTCCAACTTTACTTCTTTCTCTACAACTTTCTCTCTTATAAAGTATAATTTTATCTCAATGTGTTTTTTTTTTGCATGCATCATAGGGTTCTTCGACATGTTGATAGTGCTAGTGTTATCACAATGAGTGAAAATAGGATAATCAATCTAAATTCCAAAATCCTTTATCATCTTCTTGATCCACATAATTGAAGAAGAATTTAATGTTGCTACTACATACTCTTCTTATATTGTTGATTGAGAAATATATTTTTTCTTCTTACTTGTCCAAGTAACAAGTCTATCTCCAAGGAATATTTCTCCTCCCGGGGTACTCTTTCTATCATCGATAGAACATCCCCAATCAGGATCTGTATACACATGAAGGTTTACATTATCTGAATTAGGATACCATAAATGATAGTATATAGTCCCTTTCAAATATCTGAATATCCTCTTTACTTCCATAAGATGACTTTGTTTAGGTTTTTGTACAAATTTTCCAACAATTCTGACTGCATTAGAAATATCAGGTCTAGATTGAGTAAGATAGATTAGTTTCCCAGTCATAGACTTATACAAGGTCATGTCTACTATTGCTGAATCATATTCTTTTGAAATCTTGCATCCTATTATCATAGGGGTACTTACTGGCTTGCAATCATCCATCTTGAAGTTCTTCAATATCTCTTTCACATACTTAGACTGATTAACAAAAATACCTTTGTTTGTTTGCTACACATTCAGTCCTAAAAAGTACTTGATAGGTGCACACACTAAATAGTGCACTTCTCTAAGTCATTACTTCCAAGGGAATCCATGGATGGGAAACCTTGAGAAAGTGACCTAGAGCTCCCTAGGTATGGAGTCACAAGGATGTTGATAGTGCTCTTAGCTAGAGCTATTGAAGCATGCAACCTTGCTAGTAAACCACACAATGGGAGATTCAATGAGACAAGGGCAAGAATGCTAATATCCTCAAGAATCAACAATGAAGATGCAATGCAACTATGCTAAGAATGAAGATGCAAGCTAAGCTATGAAAATGAAAGATACAAGTATTACAAATCCTTTCTAATTAATCTATGTGAGCTAATCTAAAGCATAAAGGAAACTAAGCTAGATGCCATGAAAGCTAAGCTAAGAATGCAAGAATGAAACTAAAATGCAAGAAATGATCTCCAAAAGCTCCAAAGTCTCCAAGAAATCCTCCAGCATAAGATTAGCATAAAAATTTGGGGTCCTAGAATGAGAAAAGAGCTCTCCTTTTAAAGGAATTGAAAAGGAATGGACCATAGAGATTAAGAGGCAAAATATTTAATCAAGGGTGGAGCTTGAAAGAGGAAATATCCATGTGAACAAATCTCCTCCAATGACAAAATAAGAGTTGACTTTTGTGTCCATGTGAGACAAAAAGTGTTTTTCTTCTTTTTATAAAATAAGAATAATGCTTTATTTGTGCAACTTAGGATAATAGGAAAGTGGGGGCTTTTTATTTAATAAAAGGGGAGGGAGTTCATTTTAATTAAATAAAGACTTAGGATAAAATGGTTAGCCCGTAGAATAAAATCAAATAAATGATAAAATTAGGATTTGATCAAGGAAATTGATATAATTGAAAATATTGATTTAGGGATTTGATGAATTGTTGAAGGAGGGCCCAAAGTCTAGGTGACCATTTTAGGGTGCATAGATTTGCCCCTCTTTGACTAATGTGAGATCGATTTGGGATCACATGTGGTCAAAGAATGAAATTGAAATGTGAGATCAATTTGGGATCACAAAACAACCCAGATGTGTGTTCGACGGATGGGAACACATCAAGACAAAGAATAAGCATAAGCTGAAAGACAAGACCAACAACCTGTAAATAGGAAATTGTCAAGTCTCAAATAAGAGATAAGAATCTCAAGCAAGGTTTGATTGATAAAGTTGAATCAAGGATTGAAGCTGATAGGTACTGCCCCCTCGTGATCAAAATCAAAATGAGATAGAGGATAAATAGTAAGTTGATAAATTTGATCAAATCAAATTAAAAATAAGGTTCTTGATGTAAGATGAAAGATATAAGGATCACAGAACCAAGGTGGATCATGAAGCATGAAAGATTATGCCCCAAGGTTGAATTAGAAGAAAAGAAGTGGGGTGAAAGAGAATGGAAAATAGAAGTTTGTAAGAGGTGAAAAGAAATGGATAGAAGAAAGAGAATTTGCCTCAAGGAAGAGGATGCCCCAAAATCAATCAAATATTTAAGATAGGAAATTTCAATTGAGATCATGAAAGAAGATAAGGAAATGAAGATCAAAACATGACCATAGTTGATTAAAATTCCAAAAGAAAGATGAAAGGAGAGCTCTCTCCATATGCAAGATGCAAAACTAAACTAACATGAACTTAAGAATGAAAGATACTATGAAAAGTGGTTTACTTGCAAGGTCACAAAGCTTTTAGACTCTAATATTCATCATCGAATGTTATTGGTAGCATCACAAGATCATACAATGCACACTAGTATGACTATGTCAATCTGAATATGATCTATATCAGATAGAAATGTGGGAATCCCACCTAATCATCAAAGCCATGTAGGTCAAGATGACTAGTGCAGTGAGTTTCCCTAAGTTTAATATGGCAAGATTATACTCGCATCGAGACTCAAGAAAAGTCAAGATGACTACAAGTATGCACTTGCAAAAAATAGTCAAGGATAATACCTTGTAGACCCTAATGTCAAGCGGAACAAGCATAAATGCTAATGATAGTTAGGACGAACAAAATATACCCACAAGAAGAAAAAGAAATAAAACATGTCCTCATGGCCCTAGTCTTCTAGCTCGGCACGATCAAAAACTATTAGGGAGAGAACACTCATCAAAGAAATCATCATAGATAGCACACAAAGAAATAATGTCAAACAAGTCTCAGTGAGTTGAGTGTTTAAGTGTGTGTGTATAGGTCATAGAGTCAAACTTTGAGTATCACATCTACGAATGTGAAATACCATATCATGCTAGACTACGGGTAAGATATCTGATAAGTGTTGAGAAACACTGCATGCTAGGGTAGTGTTGAAAAACATAGTTTGGGGTGGTGTTGAAAAACACCATTTACAAGATGTCCTAAAGACCAATGCATCCTAGAGACCAAAGCTAACACAATTATTCCCCCTAGACAAAGAAAAAGACCAATTCCAAACCAAGGCAACAAGGTCCAGGCATGATGAAAAAAGGCTAAGTGTCGATGACGCATGCTAAGAAACAAGGGTGCAAAGGCCTCAAGTAGTGCCTGTTTCCAGGTTTTCCCACTTGGAGATTTTTTATTTTTTTTATTTTTTTGTATTTTTGCTACCAAGGTGCTTGTTTCTAGGTTTTCACCAAGGCACTTTTTCTATTTTTTTGAATTTTTTGGCATTTTTTCATTTTTTTGTATTTTTTTAGGACTTTATATGCTTTTTAGGATTTTTTCAGCATCATATATGAAAGTTTTTTGGAATTTTTTCAAGATCAATAAATATGTACAAAGGATGCCCCCAGATAGAATAGGCATCATGGATAGAACTTCTTGAGGTGCAAAACATTGATAGGATTAGGGAGTTGTTCTCCCTCTGGATCAGATAGTAAATAAGCACCTATACCAAAAGCAATAGTAATGATGTATGGTCCAAGACAATTAGGTTTGAACTTGCCCTTTTTCTTTCTATGTTGTTGATTCTTAGGGTTTTCTCGTAGGACAAGATCCCCCACTTGAAATTATCTAGGGTGAACCTTCTTGTTGAATGCTTTGGACATACGCTTTTGGTAAACTCTTATGTGATCAAAAGATGCTTTACGCTTTTCATCTAGAAGTTCTAGTTCTTGTAGCCTCATGGCATGGTAGTCTTCATCTGTCACTAAATGTTTAAGGGAAAATCTAAGTGAAGGAATCTCCACCTCTAAAGGTAACACTACTTCAACACCATAAGTGAGGGCAAATGGAGTAGCCCCTATTGGAGTATGAATACTCATTCTATAGGCCCACAAAGCTAGATTTATCTGTAGGTGCCAATCTCTACCATTCTTGTGAACTGTTCTATGGAGGATTTTCAAAATGGTCTTATTCGAAGCCTCTGCTTGTCCATTTCCTTGTTGGAAGTAAATGGAGGACCAATGATGTTTTATCTTGAATTTCTTGTAGAGATGTTTAAGGTCCTTGTTTTTAAACTGACCTCCATTTTCAGTGATGATTTCAGCAAGCACTCCATACCGACAGATGATATGGTTCAAAATAAATAAAGAAACTATCTTTCCTGAGGCAAAAGAGAGTGGGATAGCTTCTACCTATTTGGTAAAGTAATCAGTAGCAGTGATAATGAATTTGTGTCCACCTAATGAGTTAGGATGAAACTAACCAACAAGGTCAAAGGCCTAGCATTGAAATGGCTAATGATAAATAGAAGGAATAAGCTCCATGCCTAGAGCATGTATCAGGTTACCATGTTTCTGACACTTTTCGCAAGATTTAGCAAAAGCTACTGCATCTGTCTGCATGGTAGGCCAATAGTACCCCACCCTAAGCAACCTTCAGGCCATGGAAAGACCATTAGAATGTCCTCCACAAATGCCCTTGTTAATGTCAACTAACACTTGGTTGGACTCATCCTTTTCTAAACATCTAAGAAGTGTCCCATCTAAACCCCTTCTATAGAGATCACCAGAGATGAGGGTGTGGTGAGAGGCATTTCAGGTTAGGTTTCTTCATTCAGAATGATTGAAGGTTTTGGGGATAGTACCATCATGGAGGTATGAGTAGATGACACCATAGCATGATAACTCATGGTTGATAAGGGTACAAACAACTTGGCTTTCTTGGGAGTCATAGATAGGGTAGCGTAGCTCTTCCACTAGGAATTTGAATCTAGACTCATGTTGTTCTAGCTGAAGAAGTGAAGCCAATGTAGCCATAGCATCAACTGCTTTATTCTCTTCTCTAGGGATTTGTTGAAATGTAACAAAGGTAAAATATCATTGCAATGAATCAACCATTTTCTTGTAGGGTACCAGTTTTTCATCTTTGGTTTGATATTCTTCATTAACTTGGTTGAATATTAATTATGAATCCCCATAAATATGTAGCTCTTTGATTGTCCACTCTATAGCCATTTTTAGTCCATTTGTCAAGGCCTCATACTCAGCAATGTTATTTTTACATGGGCACAATAGTTTATAGGACCTAGGAATGGTGTACCCATGAGGAGAAACAAACAACACTCCTGCACCTAAACCATTTTGCATGAAAGAGCCATCAAAGAACATCTTCCATGTTCTTGCAATCATGTACATTATGTGTTCATCTAGAAATTCAACCTGAATTGGTGCTTTGTCTCGAATTGGAAAATCAGCCAATTGGTCTGCAATGGCTTGTCCTTTTATAGCCTTAATCTCAACATACTCTATGTCAAATTTTGATAAGATCATCATCCACTTAGCAAGTCTACCTGTGAGAGCAGCCTTACCAAGAAAATATTTGAGAGGATCAATTTTTGCAATGAGGTGTATTGTATGCATAAGCATGTAATGTTGCAACTTTTGGTAAGCAAACACCACTGCTAGGCAAGATTTCTCAATACTAGTGTAGTTAACCTCATATGACACAAGAGTACAACTGATGCAATATATAGCTCTTTCTTTTCTAGTATCATCAAGTTGAGCCAATAATGCCCCCAGGGAAGATTATGTTTCTCATACATACAATATGAGTGGTTTTCCTGAGATAGGAGGCATTAAGATTGGAGGATTGGCCAAGTATTGCTTGATTTGGTCCATGCTTTGCTGACAATATTCATTCTAGACACATTTAACCCCTTTGTGTAAAGTTTTATTAAAGGTTTGAGCTCTATCAGCGAGTTGTGAAATAAACCTCCTTATAGATTGAAGGCATCCCTGAAGACTCCTCATTTGGTAGATGTTTTTGGGAGGTGGCATTTCCAATATTTCTTGAAATTTCTCTGGGTCCACCTCTATTCCTTTAGTTGAAATGATAAATCCTAGGAGTTTTCCAGAGGTGACTCCAAATGCACACTTTTTGGGATTTAATCTGAGTTGAAACTACTCCATATGATCTAGAATGACTTCCAAATCACCTAGGTGTGTATCCCTTTTTTTAGATTTTTCCAAGCTGTCATCCACATAATCTTCCATATTATTATGCATCATGTCATGGAAAATAGTAGTCATAGCTCTTTGATAAGTAGCTCCTGCATTCTTTAATCCAAATGGCATGACATTTTAGCAATAGGTTTCCCATGTGCAAGTGAATGCAGTCCTTTCCTGGTCTTCAGGAGCTATTTTGATCTGATTATACCTAGAAAAACCATCCATTAGATAATAGATCTCATAACCTACTATCATGTCCACTATCATGTCTATGTTTGGAAGTGGAAAATCATCCTTTGGGCATGCCTTATTAAGATCTCTAAATTTTTTGCAGACGCGAATGGACTTGTCATGTTTCAAAACTGGTACAATATTGGATATCCATTTGGTATAATCGATGGATCTTATAAATCCTACACTGAGGAGTTTTTCTAGTTTAGCTTTGACAAGAAGAGCTATATGAGGATACATTTTCCTCAATTTCTATTTTACTAGTTTGATACCTGGAGCTATGGACAAGTGATGCATAATGAGATTAGTGTCCAATCCTGGCATGTTTGAATAAAATGTACACACTAAATAGTGCACTTCTCTAAATAGTATACTAAATACCTTTGTTTGTCTGTTGCACATTCAGTCCTAAAAAGTACTTGATAAGTCCAATCAAGCTCATTTCAAATTCTCTTTGCATCTCTTTAGAAAATTCAGTACTAAGCTTGTCATTACCACCAAAGATAATGTCATCAACAAATATAGCAACTAACAATATTCCATTAGGTGTTTCTCTTATGAATAAATTACAATCTTCTACTCCTTTCTTGAATCCAATCTTTGTCAAGAATCCAACAAGTCTTTCATACCATGCTCTAGGGGCTTTCTTAAGTCCATAGAGGGATTTCTTTAGTCTACATACCATATCAGGTATGTCTGATAAAGTAAATCCGTCATGATGTTATATGTAAACTTCTTCCTTCAACTACCAATTCAGGAATGTTGACTTGACATCCATCTGATATACTTTGAAGTATATGAATGTAGCATAGGCTACAAATAACTTTATGGCTTCCAATCCTCTTATAGGGGAAAATGTATTTGAATAGCCAATTCCTTCTCTTTGCGCATATCCTTTACATACTAGTCTTACTTTGTTTCTTACGACTATACCATCTTCATTCATCTTATTTCTAAATATCCACTTGGCTCCAGTCACATTCTTATCACTAGGCCTAGGGACCAATCCCCATGTGTCATTCTTAATTATCTGATCTAGCTCTTCTTTCATTGCTTCATGCCAATTTGAATCATTACATGCATCTTCAACACTTAAAGGTTCAATTTGTGAAAGTAAGCATACCTATTCATTAGCTATTGAAATTTTTTCTTTTGATCTTGTCATGACTTTTCTATTATGATCTACAATGATATCTTCCTTTGAATGGTATCTAGATGTGAATTTTGGAACATTAGGTGTGAGTCTCTCATCTGACTTCTATGATTATTCTTCACTAGTTTCAGGTTCATTGAATAATACATCAATGTTGTCAAACATTTCTTCATCAATTATTTCTCTAGTGGTAGGTCTAGGTTCTTATTCAATCATAGGTGCATAATCATGATATCTATCTTGAATCATAAACTTCTCATCAATCTTAACATGAAAACTTTCAATGATCTTCTTCAATCTTAAGTTAAAACATATATAAGCTTTTATTTTAGTAGAGTAACCAAGATAAATACCTTCATCTCTTTTTGAATTAAAATTTCCAATTTAGCTTCATCTCTCTTGATGTAGCAGTTGCTTCCAAAGATTCTAAAGTATTTTACTGTAGGTACATTCCAAAACCATAGCTCATAAGGTTTCTTGTCTACGCCTGGCCTCAATTGAATTATATTGATTGTATAGACTGTAGTATTGACAAAATCTCTCCAATAGGTGTCTCCAAACTTTCCTTCAATCATGATGGTGCATGTTGTGTCCAGTACAATCCTGATGTAGGAGCATCTTGGGTCCTTGGCAATCCTATGTCACCAAAAACAATTTAGAGGTTTTCTATGTTACTTGGTTCTTTCTTTGACCGAGTTGGTCGGTAGTTGGTCAATTTCCTTTGGTTACCGACTATGGTCGGTTATCTCCTGGGTGGTCGGTTGTTTCACTAGCGCTTGGTGTCACTTGTCTACTACTTGGTTATCTTGCTCACCAAAGGGTTTAGTTTTAGTTTATGTTGTGGCTGACTTGTGCATTTATGTTGGGTCATGGATTTAATGTTGGAATCCATCTTTGGGAAGTGTGTGGTCCCAAATATGACCATTCCTTCCATTCATTATCAATCTGAAGGCCGACTCAGTTTGATAGAATCTTGTATAAATGTAGTTGTTTGGTTGTAGTTTTGGAGGCATTTTTTGGATAGGAGTTTGGTAGAAGATAGAAGTAGAGATTTTGACAGATCCTCACATGTTTGATGACTTCTATATTTTATTATAATATTTGTCCCTAATCGTAAAGGCCTTATAGCCTGACATGTATCCTTCTATTTGATGAAATATATAAAAGATCTGGCTTTCTCTCTCTCACTCCTATTGTTGTTTGCTTCCACATGTGTTGAGTAGTCTTGGATCATTAGGGTGTGCCATTGTTTGGCCACTCTTGCTCCTTTCCCTTGCATCAGGTGGTATCAGAGTGAGGTGAGATCTTGATCTAAGTCTACGGGTCTAGGTTTGTAGGTTCCTCTTGAAGCCCTAGTTTATTATTGTGGGGTAGAAGATTGTGATCTAACTTGCAATTGTATAGGGTTGTCAAGATCATTTGTGGGAGGGGAGATGTAGATCCAAGATTGGTAGATATGGTAAGGTAGATTGCTACTAGCTTAGAAGCTATTGAAACATTCCAAAGAAGAGGCAGACATCTTGAAGATGTTAGCGATGATGAAGTTGAGGAAGAACAGGCAAATGCAGAACCTACACCTATTATAGATCAAGGTAAAGAAATATTTTTGAAGGATTTTACAAGTTTGAAGTCAACACCACATTTCAATCCTCTTGAGTATGGTGGAAAGCTAGATTTTGATGAATTGGTGGACTAGATCACTGAGATGGAAAAGTATTTTGAATATGAAAACATTCATGAGGATAAGAAGGTGAAGATTGCAAGCACAAAGTTGAAAAGTCATGTATCCTTATGGTGGGAACATCTACAACTAGATAGGAAGAGGAAAGGAAAAGAAAAAATGAAGGTATGGAATAAAATGGTGAACAAATTGAAAGGAAATTTCTTAAATTGTGATTATCAGATTAACCTAGTTCGGTGAATGCAAATTTTGAGGCAGAAAGATAGCTCGGTAAAGGAGTATACTAAGGAATTCTATAGATTAGATATCAGAGCTAGACATGATGATGATGATGTGGAAAGAATTGGTAGATACCTGAATGGTTTGAGAATTTCCATCCAAGAGGAAATTAGTATGGTCAATTTGGAGAACATTGAAGAGGCTTATCAATTTTCTTTGAAGGCCGAGGAGAAATTGAGATAGAGATATGAGAAAAGACAAAGAGGTCGAGGTGGTAGATTCCCCAGGGGAAGAGATAGATCTAATGGTCAAAATGGTAGATCTAAACCAGAAAAGACAAATCCAGACAAAGGAAAGATTGAGTGGAAAGGTGAAAGTTCATCTAGAGGTAGAGGTAGTAACTACTGAGGTGGTTATGGTAGAGAAAGTTTCTGAGGAACTTGTTACAATTGTGGAGAAGAAGGACAGATATTTTCAATGTACACATGCTAGTAAGAAGGCTAGTAGTAGTAGAAATGCTTTGGTGCAAGAAGAGCCATCGAATGAACCTGAGAAGGAAAATCACTTAATGGTAAGGAGAGCACTATGGAATGAAAGAAAAAAGGAAGATCCGGTTAGGAAAAGTTTGTTCAAGACAAGATGTAGAGTATCTAATAAAGTTTGGAAGGTAATCATTGATAGTGGTAGCTCAGAGAATTTGGCATCTGAGGAGATGGTCACAAAACTACAGTTGGAAAGGTTGGTACATCTGAAGCCCTATCAGATTTCGTGGATCAAAGATGAGCATACACTCCTAGTAAGTGAACAATGTTATGTGAATTTGAAGATTGGAAAGTACTACGATAAGGTGTTATGTGATATCATGCCTATGGATTGTTGTCATATTTTGTTGGGTAGACCTTGGCAATATGATAGACATGCTATATATGATGGGAGATTGTATAAATATACTATTGTGGTTGATGGAAAGAAACAAATATTGTTACCATTGATGGAAGAACCTGTTAGTAATGTTTACACATCTGTAAAATTTTGTTTGATGAAGGAAAGAAAGTTTGTTAACTCTTTGAAGAAGAATGATGTCTGTTTTGTTGTGATCCCTAACAAATCGAGTAAGAAAATAGAGGATAATGTCCCTGAGGAGATTGATAAGTTACTCAATGAGTAAAGTGATATATTTTTTATAATGTAACTGATGGTTTTCCACCGAAAAGAAGCATTGATCATTGTATGGATATAATCACTAGAGCTAGTCTACCAAATAAGGCACCTCATCGGTTGACACCTACCGAGAATCAGGAATTGAACCAACAGATTCAAGAATTGCTAGAGAAAGGTTTGATTAGGGAAAGTTTGAGTCCTTGTGCACTATGTGTTGTATTAGCACCTAAGAAGACTGGAGGATGGAGAATGTGTACTGATTCCAAAGAAATCAATTAGATAGCAGTGAAGTATAGGTTTCCTATACCAAGAATGGATGACATAATGGATAGTTTGACTACAGAAAAGTATTTCAAAAAGATTGATTTGAAAAGTGGGTATCATCATATCAGAATCAGAGAAGGTGATGAATGGAAGACTTCTTTCAAGACAAAAGAAGGTTTGTATGAGTGGTTGGTTATGCCTTTTGGTTTAACTAATGCACCAAGTACTTTTATGAGGTTGATGAATGAAATTTTGAAGAAATTCTTGGGCAAGTTTGTGATTGTATATCTTGATGACATTATGATATCCAGTAAGACCAGAGAGCAACATTTATTGCATGTTAGACAAGTTTTGCAAAGATTGAAAGAGGAAAAGTTGTTGATAAACCTAAAAAAGTGTTCATTCATGAAAGAGGAGATTGTGTATTTGGGATTTTTTATTTTAGATGATGGTTTGAAGATGGATCCTAAAAAGGTTGAAGCTATTTTGAATTGTCCTACACCTATGAATGCTAGTGAGGTAAGATCATTTCATGGTTTGGTATTGTTTTTATCGAAATTTCATAAGGAATTTCAGTTCAATTTGTAATGCTATGACTGAAACTATGAGAGGAGACAAAAGAGAATTGAAGTGGACACATGGAGCTGACAAAAGTTTTGAGACCTTGAAGTAGAAATTTGTTGAATTACCTATTTTGGGATTACCTAATTTCATTAAACTATTTCAAGTGGAATGTGACGCAAGTGGAAGTGCAATTGGAGCTGTGTTGAGTCAAGAACGTAAACCTGTTGATTTCTTTAGTGAAAATTTGAATGATGCTAGAAGGAAATATTTTGTGTATGATCAATAATTCTATGCTATTGTTCAAGCACTGAAGAAATGGAGACATTATTTGATACCAAGTGAATTTGTGTTGTATACTGATCATAAGGCTTTACAATATTTGGGTAGTCAGAATAAGTTGAATCAGAGACATATGGCTTGAGTATTTGCAGAGTTACACATTTTTGATAAAGCATAAAATTGGAGTCCGTAATCGAGTTGCTGATGCATTGAGTAGAAGAAGATCTTTGATGACCGAGATGAAAATTGAAGTTCTTGGTTTTGATGAGATGAGAGATTCTTATGAGTTTGACCTTGATTTTTCTGATCCATGGAGAAAGTGCAGAGCACCTATTCAAGATAAAAAAGATACTAAATGGGATGAATATTTTATTTAGGAAGGTATTCAATTGTGTATAGTGAGAGGAATAATGAGAACTAATCTGATAAAGGAGAAACTTAGTAGTGGTTTGGATGGATATTTTGGTATTGATAAAACATGGAATTTTCTTAAGAAGTACTATTGACCACAGTTGTATGAAGATGTTAAAAAATTTGTGAAAAGTTGTGGAATTTGTCAAGTTGTAAAAGGAGTAAGTTAGAATACTAGATTATATCCACTGATTGTAGTTCTTGAGAAACCATGGATTGACATTAGTATGGACTTTTTTCTTGGCTTACTGAAGACAATAAGAGGTAATGATTCTATATTTGTTTTTGTGGATATATTTTCAAAGATGGCACATTTTATACCTTGTAGAAAGACATCAGATGTAGTACATATAACAGATCTTTTCTTTAAAGAAATTGTCAGATTGCATGGATTACCGAGGAGTATTATCTCTGACAGAGATAGTAAATTTGTTGGATACTTTCGGAAAACCCTTTGGAAGAAATTTGGCACTGAGTTTAAATATAGTTCTACATTTCACCCACAAACTAATGGATAGACTGAAGTTGTGAACAAAAGTTTGGGAAATCTTTTGAGATGCTTAGTTGGAGACACACTGAGTAATTGGGATTTTGTGTTGGCACAAGAAGAGTTTGCATACAATAATTCAATGAATAGGAGTATTGGAAAGAAACCATTTGAGATTGTGAATGGCAGACAAATGAGAGGAATATCTAATTTGAGAGACATTGCTGATGAGAATAAGAAAAGTGTTGAAGGAGTAAAGTTTACTGAGTACATGAAAACATTGCATGAAGATGTGAAGTTGAAGCTAGAAGACAGTAATCAGAAATACAAAGACAGAGCTGATAGATCAAGGTGACATAAAACTTTTGATGTTGGTGATGAAGTGATGGTTCATTTGAAGAAAGGCCAATTTCCTATTGGAACATATGGGAAGCTGTAGATGAAGAAGTTTGGACCTTGCAAGATTCTAAAGAAATTTGACAGTGGAAATGCATATGAGATTGAGTTACCTGATGACATGGACATATCACCTATTTTAAACATTGCTGAGTTGTATGAGTATCATGAACCTGATGAAGAAGTGACAGTACTGACATAATATCCTAAAAAGTAGAATGAATAAGTTGAACAGATTTTGAAGGAAAGTGTTGGCAATAGCACAAGTGGAAAACAATATATGGAATATCTAGTAAAATGGAAGAATAGACCGATGGAAGATAGTTCTTGGATTTCATAGTCGGAGTTGGATGTAGCTCAGACCAGACCTACCAAATGATCTAGAGAATCATTTCAAAATAACCCCAGGTGTCTCATGCAGGAGCATCTCGGGTCCTTGGCAATCCTATGTCACCAAAAATAATTTAGAGTTTGTCTGTGTTGCTCGATTCCTGCTTTGACCAAGTTGGTTGGTAGTTGGTTGGTTTCCTTTGGTTATCAAGTGTGGGTGGTTATCTCCTGGATGGTTGATTGTTTCATTGGCACTCAACGTTGCTTGTCTGCTGCTCAGTTATTTTTCTCACCGATGGGTTTAGTTTTAGTTTCTATTGTGGCTGACTTGTGCATTTATGTTGGGTCATGGATTTAATGTTCAAATCCATCTTTGGGAAGTGTGCAATCCCAAATCTAACTATTCCTTCTATTGATTGTGGATCTGAAGGCCAACTCAGTTTGGTAGACTCTTGTATAAATATAGTTGTTTGGTTATGGTTTAGGATCTAGTGTTTGGATAGGAGTTTGGTAGAAGATAGAAGTAGAGATTTTGATAGATCCTTGCATATTTGAGGACTTTTGTATTTCATTGTAATATCTGGCCCTAATTGGGAAGGCCTTACAACTTGGCATGTATCCTTCTATTTGATGAAATATATAAAAGATCTAGATTTCTCTCTCTCACTCTTGTTGTTATTTTCTTCTACATGTGTCGAGTAGTCTTGGATCATTAGGGTGTGCCATTATTTGGCCCCTCTTTCTCCCTACCCTTGCATCAGATCCTATTCCTTATTTTTGCAATTCCATTATGATCTTAGACATTTTATCTTTAATCCAGAGTCATTTTCAATTTTAGCTTTGACTATTTTGAACTTTTCAAATGCTTCTGATTTTTCTTTGAAGAATGCAACCCACATCATTTTAGAATATTAATCAACAAAAAAAATAAAGTACCTTTCACTATAGTATGATCTTGTTTGAGTTGGTCCACATAAGTCTGTATGCACTAGATCCAATTTGTTCTCTGCTGAATTATGCTTTCTTCTAAATGAATTCCTCACATGCTTTCCCATCACACATTCTCTGTATATTGTATCAACTAGTTTTGCAATGCTAGGAAGGTCTCTTACCACCTTTACATTTCTTATCTTCACTATGTTGTCAAAATTAATGTGACATAGTCTTTTGTGCCATAACCAACTATCATCTACTTTAGCAACAAAATAAATTTCTTCTAAATTAAGCTAAGAAACATTACCTTTTGTCTTTGAGCCTGATGCAATTATTTCTCCTTCCTTGTTATTAATGATGCACTTACTACATTTGAATTCCAACTGATATCCTTTGTCAAGTAACTGTCAAACACTTCGTAGGTTATGCCGCAAACCATCAATATAAAGAACATCGTCAGTGTTGTTCTTTCCATCCAAGGTGATAGCTCCTCTACCTATTATAGGTTTAGGAGTGTTGTCTCCAAATCTAACCATGCCACCTTTGTACTTATCTAGATGTACAAATCTATCTTTGTTTTGTGTCATGTGATGTGAACAACCATTGTTAATGATCCAATCTCTTCTGATATCTTCTTGTGAAATCAAAGCTAACTCTTGTGCTTTGTTTTCATCTTCAAGATCCATTTCATCAAATATTTTCTCCATATCTTCCAGAGAAATGAATCCAATTTCATCTTCTACTAAATCTTCATTTGATACTCCATCTCCAACATAGTAACATTCTTTTGTAGACTTGGGCTTGTAATTAGTTTTGAACTTCTTGACTCTTGTAGGACACTTAGATGCAAAGTGACCAATCTTATTACATGAAAAGAATTTGAATGGTAACTAACCATCATATTTCCCTTTTCCTTTCCTTTCTTTCTTAGAAATTATAGCAATGAAATCATCTAATTTTTTTTCTTCATAATCCTCAAAATTACAAAAAGTATTTAAGGACTTCTTACCATGGATTGAAGCTTTGAAGGCTATTTCACTTTTAGGCTTTGTCTTCAAACTTGAGATCTTGAATGCTGAAATCTTGTTGAGTAAGGTCTCTCTTTTGAATTCTTTTGAAAATTTAATAGTCTCATCTAGGATGTTTATCTTGCTCTCATATTCCGGTGTCAGAGTAGTCATCAAATTATCCATTATGTCTTCTTCTAAAATTTCTCCACCATCATTTCTGATTCCTGCAACTGCTTCATTAATCCTTTGATTGTAGGCTCTGATGCTCTCTTCAGGTAGCATCTCCAATGTATTGTACTTTTTCTTCCATGTCTTTCTGTGTACATTCCTAGCTTGGACATCTCCTTCAAACATGTCTTCTAGATACTTCCATATCTTGTAGGCTTTATCTACTTTCTTGATCTCTAAAAACTCACTATCAGAAAAGGCGCTGATAAGGGATTCTTTGGCAATAACATTTTGAGTGAACATCTCCTTCTGATTTTAAGCTTTCATCTTTGTTTGCAAGATCTGATAAAGAGGAAATTTGAACTTCTTTAGTAGCTACTTCAAAAATCTCAAAGGCAATACACTGCATATGTGTCAGCATTTTGTTCTTCCAATCTAGATAGTTCTCTCCATCAAACTTAGGACTTTATTTTCTAAAAAATGCCATATGATCAACCTCAAGTTGTTAAACTTTCACTCTAAGGCACTTGGCTCTGATACCAATTGTTAGGAATAGTCCCAAGAGATAACTAAGAGGGGGGGCGGGGGATGAATTAGTTATCTACAAGATTCAATTCTTTATCTAGTTAAGTACAAAATAACATTAAGCATAAATACAATATGAAAACACTTAACACAATACCACAATTTTGGTTACGGGGAAACCCAAATAGGTAAAAACCCTGGTGGGAATTAGCACCCACTATGAACTGCACTAGAGTATAATGATCCCTATTAGAAGATCTTACAACCCTGTTAAGAGTTGATCTTTAAAATGCATTAAGTATAATGACCTAGTCAAAGGTTGGACCCTGTTAGGAGTCTTTTACAATTAACCCTGTTAGGGGTGAGGACACACTATTCAGGAGCACACTGCTCAAAGTGGTGAAGGCTACAACCTTCTTTTAACAAATACACACTATACCTGGATCTTGGTGAGCTATGAGTTAGACCTGCTATCTTGATCATTTCCAATGAATAGCATACACTCTCTTCTTTGTCACATAGACCTTCTACTGATGGCTCAATACTTCACATCTTCTATTCTCATCTTTTCTTTCAACTATCTACCATACTTAGTGATCACAACTGACTGGCTATAAGTATCTTTCTCCAAATGATATAATCAAGTCAACCTATTAGAATTTCCTTGAAATGATATTAGAGAAACAATATAACTCTCCAACAACATCTCGAATGACTATACTAAACACACAACACTAATTAGGATAGCGTAACTCCATATGAGTAGATGCATTGCTTCACACTTTCGGCTCCACTAAATTAAGTGATACTTTCTTCTCATCCTGAAATACGTTATGCACTCTTAACCAAACATTCTTAGCTCTTCTCAAAACACTAATCCAAACACGCATATCCAAATGATAGGCACAACTACTACAACAATAAAAACAATGTCATCTCCATCAGATAAACTCACAAAATTGTTACTGTCAACTGGAAACATCTCAACTCTACTTGTACTACACAAATGACTCTTCGTTCATTAAAATATTGTCATAAACATGTCTACAACATAAATATAAATGTGAACACTCCATTACAACCATACTACAAATCTCATATAGAACTCTTTCTGGGACCTCTCATGAACACTACTGATACAAACAACTACATTATTGTCTTCACTCAGAATCAATCTCTATGCCTATGATATCATGATGATAACATATCTAGGAAAAATATGCTCAAGGCTCTCTCCATTAGAATTCCATGCATGCTACTTACCATATATTGTCATTAATGAAAAACATACAGTCAACACTGGCTTGCTAGAAAATCTCCAACAGAGGGTGGAATGAGAGCTTTCACCTCAGATTTCTCCTAGAGAAGAATGCATTTCTACTATTTCTACTCATAGAGGGTGGATCCACCATACCTACTCATAGAGGGTGGAACGTGAGGTTTCACCTCTGAATTCTTCATAAGAAGAATGCATTGCCGAGTGATTGCACCTCAAACTTCTTGTAGAGAAGAATGCATAACCAAAGTGTTGTGGCTCTCTCTAAACCAGATATCAACCTTCTAAAATGCCCAACTCCCTCTGAAGCAATATGGCCAAGATCCTTGGATTTTAGAACTCTAGCTTCTCCCTTTGAAGCTCAAGTTATGACCTCTTTTCTCTTCGTTTGAGGATCCCTCTAATGGATTGTCAGATTCTCTCTTTTGAAGATGTACGCCCAGCTACTAAATCAGCCTCATGAATACAATCTCCTATAATTCTTGGTCTATCCTCAACCAATAGTTATAAGCATCTAGTAGCATGGAATCGAGATTGGTTCACCTATTCAAGTCATAGTACATTCTAAAATCATTTCACACAACAATCATGAAATGTAAAGGGAAAAATAACACTCTTATCTGCTCCCAAAAGTTACAGAATCAACACCAGTAGACTAACAAGTCTTAGAGAATAATCCAACCTTTACTCATTGTATTTGTCTTTAATTGATCTTGGAGCAATTTCAAGTGTGAACCCATCTTATTTCATTATGTTTGTCTTAGAATGTTGTGAAGTGTTTCTATAGAGATGAAGTATCTATCCAAAATAGTCATATCAATGCTTCTCTCTGGACTACCTTAACTTGAAGATAACATGGAGAGACATCTTATGATGACTAAACATCCAAAGAAGCTTTACAAGTTTCTTCCTCTCTATAATTTAATTGTTGTTCCATGAACTTTAAAGTTGTCAAATTTTCTAAGCGTGCAAATCTTATTAACAAGCACATTGTAAGAAACAACATTTCTTAAACCAACTACCTACATAATTTTAAATAGAAAACTAGAGGCTTTATACAAATTCCCTTTTTTGCAGTGATAGTTGATCAAAATGAATAGTGGTAATTTGGAATCACCACTATTTGTGTATGTGTGTGGGGAAAATGTAAGATTCACTCCTAAATCCAAATTCCCAATAGAGAGGTCCAATTTGATCAACCAAGGGGTTAATACACAATTGAATCAATCTATGAAGAATATGAAAGAGAGAGAGAGAAACCCTATACTTCCCTATAGCTGGATTAAGCTTGAAATCTGAAATAATTGAAGTGCAAATACTAAAATTGAATTAGGGAAGATCTAGCAAATGATGAATTATGGCTTCTATATGAACTTTCTAAAGATTCTATCATCTATTTTGGACTGGAAATGCCGAGGCGGACAAAACCTAGAAATATTTTCTCCAAATTCAGATAGGTCGACTTTGACCTTTTAAAAGGTCAAAGACCACATTATTTATTTGAAGTCTGATTCCAATTCTATTCGTAGATCTTGAAAGATTACCAAAAAGGGTATCCAAATTCGCTCTCAGATCTAAAATTCCACACCTATGCCTGCGAGAAAAATTATTTTGTTGTTTGTTTGGGGGGTTTGCCTTGGTCAAACCCTAGTTTGGAATCAACCTTAATATTGAAATTGAAATAGGAGAATGCTAGCAAGCAATAGAAATGAATCTAATAATGAAGCTATGCAATTCAATAGATATGCTAATGTATTTGGAATGTAATCAAATATATTGATATGAAAGCTTGAACATGACATCATCAAACCTCCATGATTGTATGCTTGAAATCCACCTTGAGGAAACAATGCTATGGATCTTGAATATGAACAAAGGATCTTGAAGGAAGATCACACCACTTTGGTGGCTAGATCTATAGTTTGAATGATAGATCTTGAAGGCTTGAGCCAAATCCCTTCAATAGCTTGAATGCTTGAATCCTTGATCTTCAATGGAGAACTTGGATGGAGAAGAAGACTTGAATTCTTGAATGAATGCTTTCTTGATCACCTTGAGAGATTGAGTGCTTGAGATGTGAATGATGGATGTGTAAATGAGAGAGGAAGGCCTCTGTTTATAGTGAACTAGGGCACACTATTCTAGATGGGCCACCTTGGAGAATTAAATCCCAATTAGGTCCTCACCTTTAGAAAATATACATTGATTAAATATCATTAAAGGATTTACCATTTTGGAGACCGAAACAGCCGACCTGGAAGCGAGAAATAATTTTCTCGAAAGATAAATTAGCGAGAAATGAAACTTTGAAAATATGGTAGGAAGAGGTCAAGGTCAAGGTCAACCCTGACCTGGTCAAGGTTGAGGTCGACTTTGACCTCAAACCCTAATTTTGCCAGATTCTGCAACAGGAGTTCCAGGGGTGCCAGAAATGCAGAATTTGATGTCTGAGCAGGACCCAGTGTCAGGTATAGACAAAAAATCCCTAGAATGATGTGATGAAGGACTAGGAGGTCTCATTTCTGAACCCTACCTAGAAAATAGAGCCATGGAAGAGGTAAAATTAGGAAATTCCTTAAGTCCTTAACCCTAATTTCACCTAGAATGAAGAAATAAAGTGCACAGAAGAAGTGGAAGACAAGGGAGAATGCAAAGATGCCAATCATGACCCTAAATCACTTACTCAGAGGGCTAAATGCTCTTAACATGGAAGTGCTTCCATTTTAAGATGATATGTACCCATACTAAGGTGGTTATGGAGGAGGTGAATGAGAAGGACTCTAGTGAGAACAAATCACACTCTGCTAGTGGCTTCATGGGAAAAATTAAGTTCTGGGTTGATACCTTGGAAAGCATGGTCTCAAATCTCACTAAGGACTTGGAAGCCACTAATAGAAAGTTAAAATATGTGAGTAAATTTTCTCTTAAGGTTATGCATGCCTCTTCCACTACTCTTTATCTCCTCAATGAGAAGGCCACAAAGGATACAGAAGCTATCAAAAGAAATCATGAGCTCTTCAATTTCCTCAATAAGGAGTGGACCAATATTTTTCTATCGAAGTGCTTATGGACTCGAAAATAGAATTTTGGGATCCTATGAGAAGGAGATTAGAGAGTGCTACTGGTTCCTTGCCTCCCTTTTTTGTTTTACTATGTTTATTTTTGTATGATTTATACTCTGGTTTGGGTTTTTAGCCCTGCGTGGCACATAGCTTGGTTAAAGCTGAACTTTATCAATACTCTCATTATGTGGTGGTCTTTCTTTTCCTATTTATTTGTTTTCGATTGAGGTAGACTTCTATGCTTCATGTTGCATACTGCACTCTTTGGTGCTTAACTCTCTGTTAATTCCTTAGTTTGCATTTTGTTCTGTTGGGTCAGCACCCTTTTTTTACTACTGCTTTAATCAAAAACATTTTATAGAGTTGAGAATTTTTGTTAACTTTAAAAATAAATTCCATATTAATGAAAGAATGAGCACTCCACTTCCATCTTTTCTGCTTTCTGTAATAGGTTGTTCTAAGATAAATATACATTTTTCAGCAATCAAGATTTTAGAATAACCTTTGGTGTTTATGAGTTCTAATGTGTAACATTGCTAGAAAGAGGTTTTAGAAGTTCAAATCTATCTTATAGTTTCAAATGAGATAAAGTATACAAGTTGGTTTCTTGGAGGCTCCATTTATAATATATATGCATGAGTATTGACCTTGAAGCAGGAGTTTGTAAAATAGCATAGGACGTGCATTATAATGTAAAGAGAATTTTTTATCCATATTGTAGTTTACAATGTTTGAAAAAATACCTATAAGAGATGTCTCAAAAGTCAAAAAATGAGAACATACACAATAGCGCTTTCATTAGAAGTTATTTCTATTGGTGCAGATGATAATGTTTTGATTGTGAAATTAATAGAAATATTATTATAGTTCATTATTATAAAAGCCTCAAAAGAAATGCCACCATAAAATACCACTTCCAAGCATTTAGAAGATGTCTCTTCCAACCCCTTGCAGGTGCCTACATACCAATACTGAGAAGTCCCTCTTCCCAAACCTTTTTAATCTTTAGCGGAACAAGTTTTTTTCACTTTGTTTCATATCTTTTGTCAACAGACAACTATTCATGAAGTTCTTGGAGGAAGACAAGTTGCAGATATGATTCTCTCGAGGAAAAAGGGTATTTGTGTTGGTTTTCTTAGTAGTGATGGTGTTATGTGGTATTTCTTAGAACAATTGGGATATAGTTTTATTTCAGTCATTTCATCGACACTTCTTTTTCTTGATGTTTTTTTTGTTTTCATGGAAAAAAATCATTAGTATTATCTAAAGACCTCTTCCTAATCTCCTCAATTTAATAGTATTAGAAGGAAAAATGACCAAAGGAATTGGTAAGTTGTGTGCATAAATTAATTACATTTTAGAAATTGCATATGAATTTTCTCTTGAGAAAAATAAAAGGCATTCATTTATAGGAGGGATGTGCAATTTTGATGAACTACAACTGATTGAATATCTGAATGAACTGAAGAAACAATGATTAGAGATCACCGAGCTATTGAAATTATATGTAAGATGATTAAATCAGTCAATATGTTGTCATTGATGTCAACTAGTCTTGACAATACTTATCACATTAGTTACAAAAATTTGAACATCTATTAAAGGAAGAAAAGATGAAGAACTAAGATATCTACATAAGGAAAAGATGGATATGAAAGAGAAGGATAATGAAAAAATTGGGTAACTTATTGATGAGTATGTGGCTTTATATTGCTGACTTGAGCATGTTACATTAATCTATTATGAAGAAGAGATTTGAAATTGAACATGTTAATGTGGTAAAAAATTCAAGATTTTTGTATACACCAAGCCAGTGAAGTGTATACCGAATGATAGTATTAACCAAGCTAGTTCAACTTGTTATCATCGATGCATTTCTATATTAACTGAGTATCGATGAAAACATTAAATGCTAAGAACAACCAACTGAAATTAATGAGCTAGATATTGGTATGATCTTGAGATTAAGGATGAATTTTGTTATGAGATCCATGGCTAAAAAAATTTGGAGAAGATCTAAAGGATGAGATTGAAACATGATATGGACACATCTACCGATGAAGGTTTAAGAGGCAAAATGGATAAAGGAGATTAAGTGGATAAATCTAATGGTTGATATGAAAATAGTTTACTTGTCTATATAAGAGATATGAGTTTCATTATTGAAACATGCTAGAAGAAGGAGACTATAGAGAATTTGCGTGAAGAACTTATTCATGCATGCTTGATCAGACTGGTTAGTGAAAGAATCGAGAGTGCAGAGTTTACCGAGTGTTAGAGGACCATTTACCGAGTAAAAGTAAGTTGAAGAATATTGAGGAAGTGAATTGATTAATGATTAGAGGATTTTTATGGGCTTAGCATAGATCTGAATATATACAATTGAGTTGTATTTGAATCAGATCATTACTGTATCATTTTAACCATTGATTGAAAAAATATCTTAACTGAGTGGACTTAACCATCTTATATTCTTCCCTATGTCATTAAAAGAATGTGCATTGTTATCTTGTTGACCCAATAGTGAATGCTAGTCAAAAGTTAATTGTTAGTGATAAATCCTCTAACCAAGTCACACCTAACAGTGTGTATTGTAACCTTTAACAGGGTTGGCTCTTCACTAAGCTCACTTTAGAAGAGTGAATTATTTTGTGTTACCGGTCCCAAGTGGTTTTTTCCTTAAGATGGTTTCCACATTAAATCATTATGTTATGTGTTATTTATGATGATGTTTTTAATATCATACTTTACATACTACATATTTGATTTAGTCGGTAATCACATTTGGATAATTACTAGTAATTGGTAAAGTGGACAAACATATTGATATTTTATGTTACTGAGCTGCATAATTTGTTGGAATTATTTTATAAGGTACATATTTATATTTGGGATTGTAGGATAACTAATCTAACTAATTCACCCCCCTCTCAGTTATTCTAACAATTGGTATTAGAGCATATTGGTTTCTTGGAAGAAAGTTTTAAGGACTTGAGCAGAAAGATTACAAGATGTATAAGAGGGATGTGTCAAAGCTGAACAAAGACAACTTCACTACATGGAAAATCTGGATGAGACTTCACATATCTAGAATTGAAGAATCTGCTATAAACTTACTAGATAATGGCTACTTACAACTAAATGTTGGTCCTTTGACACTTGATCAATTGAGAGATAGTCATGAACACAATATTACTATGATAGAGATTGTTGTTTCTCTATCTAATGTTGAATTTGAGGATGTCAAGGATTTCACTACAGTGAAGAAAATGTGGGATAAACTTGTTCTAGTTTATGGTGGTGATGTGAATGTGATGAGAGCCAGAGCTAAAAGATTGAGAGGTAGATTTGATGACATGAAGATGAAGGAAGGAGAGAATATTACATAATACACAAACCAAATCAAAGAGGTAGATAATGCTATCTAAGGAGCTGATGGTATTATTTATGAGGGTATAATGGTAAGTAAGATACTGAGAACCTTGTTGCATGTCTATGCAATCAGAATATCTACTATTCATGAAATGAGGTATGCACTTAATAGTACTCTTACTCTTGATAGTCTGATTGGAAAGTTAACAACTTTTGAGCCGAATAATTTTGATAATAGTGTTGTACTGAGTGTTGAGTCTTCTTTTATTTCTTCTCTAAAGATTGGTAAATCTATCAGTAAGCATAATATAAGGAATGAAAGTGATAGTAATACTGATGATGAGCTTGATGAGCTTGAAGCACATATGGCCTAGAGACTACATAAAGGTAAGGGTAGATATAAGGGAAAGTTACCTTTAGCTTGTTTTAATTGTAAAGAAGTTGGCCATATTGCTACAAGATGTCCTAATAGGAAAGAGGATGATAAAGATAGAGACTGATCTAGTGATAGGAAGTATGGAAGAAGAAACAACAGAGGCTACTAACACTACAACAAAGACAACCAAGATCACAAAGATAAGGGTAAAATGGCATGTTACCTTGCTGAAGAAGATGACTCTGACACCAAAACTGATGATGATATTGACGTGGTGTTTGTTGTAATGAAAGATGATTCAGAAGAGGAGGAAATGTATGTAGAAACAACACTCATTTCTAAAGTTAGTAAGAATGATACTTGGATCATTGATAGTGGCTATACACATCACATGGTTTATGATGAAGATAAGTTTGATCATCTTGAGCATTATAATGGAGGTTCAGTGAAAATGGAAATGACATACCTTGTATGGTTAAAGGAAAAGGATCTAGTCTATTGAATGATAAAATTAGATGTGAAAATGCATACTGTGTAAAAGGACTTAATTACAATTTGTTGAGTTTAGCACAACTGAATAACTCAAGTCATCGAGTTGCATTTGAGAGAAAGGAGGTGAAAATCTATGATGAAAATGGAAATCTTTTCAAAATAGGTGGACAATCAAAAGGTAATTTATTTTATCTTGGCAATGCTGAAACTTCTTGTTTACTAGTGAAAAATGAAGATGCATGGTTATGGCATAAGAGGTTATGTCATGTAAATTTTGATAACATGATTAAGATTAGTAGAAAGAGAAAAGTTAGAGGATTTCCTATTCTAACAAAACCTGATCATGTTATGTGCCATCAATGTCAGAAGAGGAAGATGAAAAAAATATAGTTTTAAAAGTAAGGACTACTCATCTAAAGGAATTTTGGAGTTGGTTTACATTGACTTATGTAGTCCCATGAGAACTCAAAGATACTATGGTCATAGATACTTTATTTTTTTAGTTGATGACTATACTAGATTGATGTTTGTTGTGTTCTTGATAGAAAAATCTGAGGCATTCAAATTGTTTAAATGGTATAAGGCTAAAGTTGAAAAAGAAACTGGAAAATAATTAAAATGCTTAAGGTCTGATAGAGGAGGTGAGTTTGTTTCTGATGAATTCACTAACTTCTGTAATGAGCATGGTATAAAAAGATAGGTTTCTGCACCTAGAAGACCACAACAGAATGGAATTGCTGAAAGGAGAAACTGATTCTTTTTTTATTGTGCTAGAACATTGATGATTGAGAAAAATGTTGCACATATGTACTAAAGAGAGGTATTTAGCACAACAGTATATGTCCTAAACCGAGTTCATCTAAAGAAAGACACAAATAAGACACCTTATGAGTTATGGTTTGGATACACACTGAGTGTAAGTTATTTCAGAATCTTTGGTAGCAAGAGTTATATTCTAAAAGATGATAGGAATTGAAAATTTGACTCTAAAGGTGATGAAGGTTTATTCTTAGGTTACTCTACTAAGATTAAAGCTTAAAAATGTTTGAATAAAGTTACTAATAAGATGATATAGAGTACTAATGTTAGAGTTGATGATTTTGTTGAAAAGAATAAAGAAGAAAGCATGAAGGATCTAGAATATTATGGTACATTTACTTATGTTGAAAATATAGACTATCTACCGAAGTCACCAGATGACTACTAGGCATCAGGAAAATGCTACGAAGAATAAAAAAATGGAAATCAAGAATTAGGAAGAAGCTATCGAGCAAGAAAATGTACCTGAACAAAATGATGAGTAGAGGAGAGATCAAGTGCTAGAAAGATTTTTTAGAAGACATCATCCTAGGAACCAAATCATTGGAGATAAGAAACCTGGCATGATGACCTGAAGTAAGTTAGGACAAAACACATGCTTAGTTTATGAGTTTGAACATAAGAATGTTAGGGATGCACTTAAAAATGAGGAATGGATCAATGCTATGAATGAGGAAATTGAACAAATTGAGAAGAATAAAACATGGACTTTAGTGCCTAGACCAAATGATAAAAATGTTATTGGTACTAAGTGGCTTTTCAAGAATAAGTTGAATGAAAATGGAGAGGTCATTAGGAATAAGGAAAGACTTGTTTGCAAAGGATATGCACAAGAAAAAGATATCGATTATGGTGAAACCTTTGCACCAATTGCTAGACTAGAAGGAGTTCTCATATTACTTTCTTATGCTACACATAAGGGATTTAAGGTATATCTAATGGATGTGAAATTAGCATTTCTGAATGGAATTATTGACGAGGAGGTCTACATAGAACAACCAGAAGGGTTTGTTGATTAGAATCAGAAAGACATGGTATGTAGATTTTAGAAAGCCTTGTATGGATTGAATCAAGCACCGAGGGCATGGTATGAAAGATTACATGCTTGTCTTATAAGTATTAGTTTTGTAAGAACTAGTGAAAACAATAATTTGTACATGAAAGGAGGATTTGATGATAACATTTTGATTATTGAGATATTTGTTGATGATATATTCTTTGGAGGACAAGATCTAATTTGCAAATCTTTTGCTAATGACAGGAGAAAGGAACTTGAGATTTCTATGTTTGGAGAGATTAAATTATTTCTACGTTTGTAGGTTATACAACAAAAAGATGGGATTTTCATCACTCAATCAAAATACATTAAAGAATTATTGAAAATTTTTGGCATGTAAGATGCTAAACTAGTGGGAACACCAATGGTAACTCATTGTAAATTGACAAAAGATGTTGAATCTGGAAAAGTAAATCAAATTCTATACCGATATATGATTGGTAAACTTATGTATGTTGTACATAGTAGGCCTGATATTGCACATGCAGTAGGGATTGTGGCTAGAATTTTTTCCAATCCTAAAGATTCACATATGGTTGCAGTGAAAAAAATCTTGACATACTTGAAGAAAATAGAAGACTATGGATTATGGTATACATTTGAAGGCAAATTTGAACTTAGAGTTTACACTGATGCAAATTGGGCTAGAAACATAGATGACTGAAAGAGCACAACCGGTGGAGAATTCTTTTCAGGGGAAAGGCTTGTGACTTGGATTAGCAAGAAATAAGCATGCATTTCTCAGTCCACTACTAAAGAAGAATATGTTTATGCTTCTACAAATTTTTCAAATATAGCTTGCATTAGACAAGTGTTGGAAGGAATGGATGAGGTAATCACTGACCCAGTGATTATATATTGTGACAATACTAGTGCTATAAATATTTCTAATAATCTTGTGATGCATTCTAAGACAAAGCACATATCCATTCAGTATCACTACTTGAGGGAACAAGTTCAAGAGAAGTAGGTGAAACTGGAATTTGTAACATATAAGGAACAACTTGCTGATATCTTTACTAAACCAAAGGACACATTTGATTATTTGTGGACTAGACTTTGGGTACGTCCCCTGTCTACTAGTCATCAAGGTGATCTCGAGGTTGTATCTACCTATAGTTATCATAATATCATTCATGTTGATGTGCATAGCTCACACTTTGGATTTTGTCTAAGGTTATGAAAGATTGTAGAAGCTGGAATAAAAATTTGTTTATCTGTACACTGAAGGTACATGATATGAACCGAACAATAAAGAATTACTTGGCTATTGCAGAGTTGTTTGTATATTTTCTTTGGCATTATTTTCAAATGGAGAGAGACTTAATATGAAAAGAAAAATTAATTATTGAGAACATAGAGAAAGGGAGAAACATATTTGTTACTGAGAACAAAGGGAATCTGAGACCTGAAAAGATCAAATCCACAGGGAGAGTCTACACTTGTAATGTGGTTATGTTTTCTAGTGATTAAACATATTAAATTTGAGCTTACTGAGCTACAACATTTTCTTACATAGTTGTAGAATACATGTTTGGTATGTGTATGCATATTTTTATATTGCTTGTTTTTTCATCAATGCCAAAGGGAGAGATTGATGAACTACAACTAATTGAATATCTAAATGAATTCAAGAAACAATGATTAGAGATCACCAAGATACTAAAATGATATGTAAGATGATTAAATCATTCAATATGTTTTCATTGATGTCAACTAGTATTGATAGTACTTATTTTTGGAAACTACAATTGGAACAATTGTTGTATTGTCATTAATGTCAAACCTTAATTGGTAAGGTTGTTACTACTTTGGAAAGTACTATATCTATTTGAGTGTTGCTAAGTGGATAGGCAAGGTTGGTAACAATAGCACCTAAGGAAAGGTTGAGTTATCTTGATACTACAAAGTGTACTTGACTATGTTGTATAATGATGAGACAATGTATTGTTTATACTAGTAATACTGAAGACTAAATTGATAGGCTTGACTGAGCAAAATTGGAGAAATCATGTTTAAGCCAAGTAATGTTAGTGTCGACCAAGTTAGTGTATGTCGAGAAAAATTCTAGTGTCGACCGAACAATAGTTAATTATCAAGGAAGATAGTGTAAGCCAAGGAAACATTTTTAGTAATGGCTGAGCTTTCTACATGAAGACCGAGTAGATGATCATAGTATTGACCGAGCATCAACATTTTTATATTTGAAGAGAATTTAGTTTTGGAGCCGACATTGTTGAATTCTTGGATTATGTAAAATGTGTTGACTTTAATTATTGATTTCCTGAAAGCATTAAATGCACTGAAAAACATTTTATTGTAAATCTTTAAGAGATTTGAGATGATTCTAAAAAAGGAGCCAAAGAACATGAAGAGGGTAGATTCAGTGAATCTGACCTAACCCTAAGATCTACGAATGTGATTGAGTGGCATAAGATGAGTTAACCTAATTGAGGAAAGTATAAAGTGGACCTGAGCATTCTGATATGCATGTGCATGTGTGAAAAAAGAGAATGCTAGAAGATCAGTAAAGTTTTATTGACTGTATAAGCAGGAAAGGTCGAAGGAGAATTGTGGTGGTTTCTTGAAGAAATTTTTTGAGCAGATCAGAGATGGAGATGGAAAAGTTTCAAAGTCACTAAACCAAAATTAGTGTATGGAATCAGATCTGATATTTGCAAAGTGAGTTGTATATTTTTTAGATAAATATTGTTGCTACATTCTAACCATTGTAACAGTCAAAATCCTTTTCATAGAGGTTGACCTAATAGTCATATGTTAAATTCTTTGAACAAGGTTGCATTCTAATGGAGTGTATGTAAGTCCTATGAGAAGGCTCACTTTTAACAGGGTGATTCAAATCCTTTAACTAGGTCACACATAACAGTGTGTATTGTAACCTTTGACAGGGTTGGCTTTTAATCAAGCTCACTTCAGAAGAGTGAAAATAATAGTAGCATGTTACAAAGTGGTTTTTCCCATATTGGGTTTCCACTATAAATCCTAGTGTTAATACTTGTGTGAATTTTTTGGTTTGAACATTTCTATGGTTTACAAGTTAAGTTACAGTTGGGTAGTGGACTACATTGTTATATGTTTCTATTATTGAATCAGTGATGACCGAGTTTGTTTTGGTTATTAGATCTGATTTAAGGAAAAGTTTGTAAGTTTGTTTTATATATCAGGACCTAAGAACAACTGATTCACCCCCCCTCTCTATTGTTTGAAATCATATTAATAATTAGTATTAGAGCTTTGTTTCTTATTATTAGTGTTTACAAAAATCAAGTTTAAAGGGGCTTGAAGCAAATGATCAGGATGTATAAGAAGGAGGTACTGAAGCTGAATAAGGAAAACTTCCCTACATGGAAAATCTTGATGAAGCTGCATCTGGCTGATATTGGTGACTCTACAAAGTACTACATTGAGAATAGTTATGTCTCACCTATCACACCTTTGACTACTAAAGAAATGAGAGCTAATAAAGAACCTAAATAGGCAATGCTATAAATTGCATCTTCCCTAAGCTATCTAGAATTTGAGGACATTAAGGATTGCACAACTACTAAGGATATGTAGGACACTCTTGCAAGGATCTATGGTGGTGACTTAAATGTACTAAAAGAAAAGGCTGAGAGTCTTAGAAGTAAGTTTGATGAAATGAGAATGCAAGAAGGTGAAAACATTGCACAATATTGTGGTAGAATAAAAGAAATTGTGAATGATATTAGAGGAGCTAATGGGGCTATTGATGATGAAACTATAATTGGGAAAGTACTAATAACCCTCCATCTTAGATATGCTATTAAGATCTCAACTATTTAAGAATCTAGATGCAACTCTTGTAATGTGCTTACTTTGGAAAGTTTGGTTGGTAAGATGACTACTTTTGAACTCTCTAACTATGATCATTTCACTATTGGAAGCATTGGAAATGTGGAATTTTCTTTCAAGTCACAACTAGTTCTGAACAAGCCAAAGAAAGAAAAAGAAAGATGCATAAGTGAAAGTGAAAGTGAAAGTGAAGGTGAAAGTGACAGTGACACTTCTGATGAAGAACTAGAAGATCTAGAAGCTCTTATAGCTAGAAGACTGAGAAGGGGAAAAGGAAAGTATAAAGGTAAAAACCCTATTATATGTTTTGCATGCAATAAAGTTGGTCATATAGCTGCTAGATGTGTTGACAGGAAGGATAAAGATGATGAAAGAAAAATAAAACACAAAGAGAGAAGAGATGACAGAAGCTACCGATGGAACAAAGAATATAAAGGAAAAGGTAAGAAATCTTGTTACATTGTTGAAAAAGAAACTGACACTGATAGTGATGATTTCAAAATTGAGGTAGTCTATGTTACAATGAAAGATGAATCTGATGAGGATGAGAAAACTGCATTGATATCCTATGTGAACAAGAATGATAAATGGATTATTAACAGTGGTTGTTCACATCACATGACTGGTGACAAAAATAATTTTGAGACCCTACATCATTACAGAGGTAAAAGTGTAAAATTTGGTAATGATGCACCATGTCCTATTAGAGGAAAAGGTTTGATTAAACTGACTGATAAGATATCTTGTGAAAATGCATATTGGGTTGAAGGTCTTAATTATAATTTGTTAAGTGTTTCTCAACTTAACAGAACTGGTTATCAAGTGGAATTTCATCACAAGAAAGCTAAAATATTTGATGCTACTGGAGAACTAATTGGAAGTGGAGATCCAACTAGAGGTAATTTGTTCTATCTTGACCTATCTGAAGAAAAATGTTTAATTGGACAACTTGATGATATTTGATTATGGCATAAAAGGTTGTGTCATGTTAACTTTGACAATCTGGTAGAGATAAGTAAGAAGAAAAAGGTAAGAGGTCTACCTAGATTGAAGAAACCTAAGAATGTGGTGTGCAAGGAATGTCAGTTAGGAAAAATGACAAAGTCAAGTTTTAAAAGAAAATCCTTTACTTTTGAAAACATTTTAGATTTGGTTCATACTGACCTTTGTGGACCTATGGGTTTACAAAGTTATTTGTTGATGGTCATACTAGGATGATGCATGTAATGTTTCTAAAAGAAAATCCTGAATCTTTTCAACTGTTTAAGTGGTATTTGGCTAAAGTTGAGAAGGAGACATGTAGGAACTTGAAATGTCTTAGATCTGATCAAGGTGGAGAATTTGCATCAAATGAATTCAATCTATTTTGTAATGATAAAGGAATTAAAAGATAGATGTCTACACCTAGAACACCTCCATAGAACGGTATAGTAGAAAGAAGAAATAGATCTATCTTGGATTGTGCAAGGACATTTTTGATTGAAAAGAATGTGGCACAAAAATACTAGAAAGAAGCTATAGGCACTAATGTCTACACTCTTAACTGGGTACAGATCAATAAAGAAAGAAGTGAAGCTGACAAAAAAAGAGAACTAGAAGATTATAGATCTTTTGTGTACATTGAGGAAGAAGAAGAGGCAAGTAACAGACTTGCACCTGATGTCGAGTCTCGGGTAAGCAATGCCAAGCAATAGACAGACACTGTCGAGCATCAGGAAAATAGTGTTGAAAGAGAACAAGAACATGCCGAGCTATAAGAAAATGCTGCCGAGTATTAGGAAGAGGTTGTCGAGCATTCAGAAGTTGAATATGACAATCTTGTTTGGGAACCTAATGAAATAGAGGAGAGAGGAGCTGAACCTATTTTGGTAAAATATGTAAGAAGACATCACAAGCTTGAATAGATAATTGGAGACAAAAATACTGGAATTCAGACCAGAAGTAATATTAAGGATCCAACATGCCTACTATGAGAAATTGAACCCAAGTCAACTAGAGAGGCATTGGAGAATGAAGACTAGATACAAGCAATGAATGAAGAGATTGACCAGATTGAGAAGAATGATACTTGTACTTTGGTGCTCAGACCTGAAAACAAAAATGTTATAGGAACAAAGTGGGTGTTTCAGAATAAGATGAATGAAAATGGTGAAATAACTAGGAACAAATCTAGGCTGGTATGCAAAGGCTACACACAAGAAGAAGGAATAGATTATGGAAAGACATTTTCCCCTGTAGCTAGATTGGAAGGAGTAAGAACTCTTCTTGCATATGCTACTTATAAAGATTTCAAGGTATATCAAATGGATGTCAAGTCTACATTTTTAAATGGTATACTAGAAGAAGAATTTTACATAGAGCAGCCAGAAATTTTTATTGATCCAAACAGAAGACACGTGGTGTGTAAAATGAACAAAGCACTATATGGATTGAAGCAAGCTCCCAGAGCATGGTATGAGAGGTTGCACAACTACTTGATACAGATTTTATTTTCAAGAAAAAATGACACAAGCAATTTGTATATGAAAGATGAAGAAGGTAAAGGTATCATGTTGGCAAAAAATTTTGTGGATGACATTATTTTTGGTGGAAAAGATGCATTGTGTAAAATATTTTCAAATGAAATGCAAACTGAATTTAAAATGAATATGTTTGGTGAGATCAAATTCTTTGTTGGTTTACAAGTATATCAGAAGAAGAAAGGAATTTTCATTACATAGTCTAAGTATGTTAATGAAATACTGAAAACTTTTGGGATGGAAGATGCTAAACCAATGAGTACTCCTATGGTTAGTGGAAAAAAGTTATCTAAGAATGATGATGCTGCAAAAGTGAATCAGACTTTTTATAGATCCATGATTGGAAAATTGTAGTATGTTGTACATAGTAGACTAGATATTGCACTAGTTGTTGGGATTGTGGCAAGATTCTCTTCTAATCCTAAGGAAACACACATGATGGCTATAAAAAGAATCATGAGATACTTGAAAGGAACTGCTGACTTTAGTCTATATTATAAGAAGGATGACAAATTTGAACTCAAAGTTTATACAAATGTTGATTGGGTAGTAAATGTAGATGACAAAAAGAGTACTAGTGGTGGAGCTTTCTTTCTTGGATAGAGATTAATCTCCTGGATGAGAAAGAAACAAAATTGCATTTCCCACTCTACTGTCAAGGCTGAGTATGTTGTTGTTGTAGTAAACTATTCAAATTTGGTATGGATAAAACAATTATTGATAGGCATGTAAGAAGAAATCACTGAACCTATTGTTATTTTCTGTGACAACACAAGTGCTATAAATATTTCTAAGAATCCAGTGATGCACACTAAGACCAAGCACATAGCAATCAAGTATCACTACTTGAGAGAATTAGTACAAGATAAAGAAGTTTGAATGGAATATGTGAATACAAAAGAACAATTAGCAGACATATTCACTAAAGCTTTACCCAGAGAAGCTCATGAGTATTTGAGAATTCAATTAGGGGTCCTTCCCCTAACTGAGGCTACCTAGTCAAGCTAGGAGCATTGCATCAAATAAGTTACAATAGAATATTTGACAAATTGATGTAGAAGATTGTCACACTTTAGGGTTGGCCTAGAATTGTGAAAAGGAGCAAAGATAGGGAATTAGTCATAAGCAAGATGACAGAGGGAGAAAAACTGAGCTGCACAAATATTATCTACATCTGATGGACGTATGTTTTAGTTTTTTCTTTGGCATTTTTGTCAAAGAGGGAGATGAACTGATATGATAACACATGACACTAAAAGGTAAGGGTTATGAACTGAAATGAAGGATCAAGATAGAGGGAGATCTGAATACTTCTGACAGTCACAGAAGTGAGGCTTGTAG
This sequence comes from Chamaecyparis obtusa, assembly GCA_027943335.1. Taxonomy (NCBI): domain Eukaryota; kingdom Viridiplantae; phylum Streptophyta; class Pinopsida; order Cupressales; family Cupressaceae; genus Chamaecyparis; species Chamaecyparis obtusa. The sequence goes on along the minus strand of BSBK01013637.1, from coordinate 81,981 downwards.
GATTTTGAATCAGAATGAAGCTAAGGATATTATAAAATAATTCTGTGATGGACAGATAAGTTTTTGGATTGGTTGGTAATCCATGTGTTATTTAGGTGATATCATATGGTGTTGCCATCAATGCCAAAGAGGGAGATTGTTGGAAACTACAATTGGAACAATTGTTGTATTGTCATCGATGTCAATCCTTAATTAGTAAGAATGTTTCTACTTAGGAAAGTACTATATCTATTTGAGTGTTGCTAAGGGGATAGGCAAGGTTGGTAACAATAGCACCTAAGGAAAGGTTGAGTTATCTTGATACTACAAAGTGTACTTGACTATGTTGTACAATGATGAGATAATGTATTATTTATACTAGTAAGACTGAAGACTAAAGTGATAGGCTTTATCGAGAAAAAATGGAGAAATCATGTTTAAGCCGAGTAATGTTAGTGTCGACCGAGTCAGTGTATGCCGAGAAAAATTCTAGTGTTTACTGAACAACAGTTAATTGTCAAGGAAGACAATGTAAGCTGAGGAAACATTTTTAGTAATGACTGAGCTTTCTACATGAAGACCAAGTATATGATTATAGTATTGACCGAGCATCAACATTTTTATATTTGAAGAGAATTTAGTTTTGGAGCCGACATTGTTCAATTCTTGGATTATGTAAAACATGTTGATTTTATTTATTGATTGTCTAAAAGTGTTAAATGCACTGTAAAACATTTTATTGTAAATCTTTAAGAGATTTGAGATGATTCTAGAAAAGGAGCTGAAGAACATGAAGTGGGTAGATTCAATGAATCTAACCTAACCCTAAGATCTACGAATTTGATTGAGCGGCATAAGATGAGTTAACCTAATTGAGGAAAGTATAAAGTGGAGCTGAGCATTTGGATATGCATGTGCATGGGTGAAAAAAGAGAATGTTGGAAGATCAATAAAGTTTTATTAACTGTATAAGTAGGAAAGGCCGAAGGATAATTGTGGTGGTTTCTTGAAGAAAAGTTTTGAGCAGATTAGAGATGAAGATGGTATATTTTTCAGATAAATATTGTTGCTACTTTCTAACCATTGTAATAGTCAAAATCCTTTTAACAGAGGTTGACCGAACAGTCATATGTTAAATCCTTTGAACAAGGTTGCATTCTAATGGAGTGTATGTAAGTCCTATGAGAAGGCTCACTTTTAACAAGGTGTTTAAAATCCTTTAATTGGGTCACACCTGACAGTGTGTATTGTAACCTTTGATAGGGTTGGCTTTTAACTGAGCTTACTTCAGAAGAGTGAAAATAATAGTAGCATGTTACAAAGTGGTTTTTCCCATATTGGGTTTCCACTATAAATCCTAGTGTTAATACTTGTGTGAATGTTTTTGTTTGAATATTTTTGTGTTTTACATTTTAAGTTATAACTGGGTAGTGGATTGCATTGTTATATGTTTCTATTATTGAATCAGTGATGACCGAGTTTGTTTTGGTTATTGGATCTAATTTAAGGAAAAGTTTGTAAGTTTGTTCTATACATCAAGACCTAAGAACAACTAACTCACCCCCCCTCTCTATTTTTCTAAATCATATTAGCACTTATCATGTTAGTTACAAACATCTGAACATGTGTTGAAGGAAGAAAAGATGAAGAACTGAGATATGTACATAAAGAAAAGATGGATATGATAGATAAGGATAAGGAAAACATTGGGTAACTTATTGATGAGTCTATGGCTTTATATTTTTGACTTGAACATGTTATGTTAATCTATTATGAAGAAGAGATTTGAAATTGAACATGTTAATATGGTCATCAATTGAAGATTTCTATATACACCGAGCCAGTGAAGTGTATACCTATTCAAGATTTACCAGCACGCCAGTATTGACTATATGTTTGTCATTGATGACAACATATGGAAAATAGCATGCATGGAAGTCTTATGAAATAAGCTTTCAGTATATGTAGCATGGACATGATATCAACATGATATCATGGGCGTAGAGGTTAACTATTAGTACAGATAGTTATATAGCAGTTGGTGTCAGCAGTGTTCCTGATAGAGTAATAGATAGTGTTATGTGTATGGTTGTCCGTATAGTTATCATGGAGCCTTGCACACTTGGATATATGTTGAAGATATGATATTGATGTTTTAGTTATGGACGCATAGTCTGTTGATGAGTAGAAGTGAATTTATGCAGTCGCTATTCACCAACAATAGTTTCCTATGTTTATTTAGAAGAGCCACCAAAGAATTTATTGGTTCTTGAGTTGTACCTATCTTGAGGGTATGCGCCCTTGGAGTTAATCTTGGAGAAGAGTTATTGATGTTTGGTTAAGAGCGCATGAGTTAATTCATCATACAGAGAAAGTTCTAGTTGTTTTTATAGAGCCAATAATGTGTAGCGTGCATCTACAATTATCTTGTTAGACAGGTCCCAGAATGTGTTGCGTGCATAGTAGAGCTGACATAATGTTTATTAGAGTTTGTTATGATTTCTCTAATATTATTTCAAGGGGGTTCTAACAGGCTGACTTGATTATATCATTTGGAGGAAAGATATTTATAGGCAGTCATTTGTGATTGCTGGAAAGTGGGTCATGGTTGATTAAGCAAAGTAGAGAAAAGTGTGTGAAGTGTTGAGCCATCAGAAGGTCTATGTGACCAAGTAAACTACTTGTGCTATTCATTAGAACTGATCTAGATAGCAAGTCAAAGCACAACTCACCAAGATATAGATATAGTGTGTATCTATTAATTAGAAGATTCTAGCCTTCGCCTATTTGAGCAGTGAGCTCTCGGACAGTGCATCCTCTCTCCTAATAGGGAAAATTGTAAAAGACTCCTAATAGGGTCTAAACCTTGACCAGGTCTATTGAACTTAATATATTGTAAAGCTACTCCTAACAGGGTAAAGGATCTTCTAACAAGGATCATTATACACTAGTATAGAATATTAGTGGGTATTAAGTCCCACCAGGGTTTTTACATATTTGGGTTTCCATGTAACCAAAATATTGGTGTTGTGTTTATGTGTTCTTTCATTGTGTTTATGCTTTATGTTTAAGTATACTTAATTGGATAAAGAATTGAATCTTTTAGATAACTGATTCATGCCCCCCCCCCCCCTCCCCTCTCAATTATCTCTTGGGACTATTCTTTACAATTGGTATCAGAGCCAAGTACCTCAGAGAGAAATTTTGATAGCTTGAGGTTGATCAGATGGCGTACTTTAGGAAAGAGAGTCCTAAGTTTGATAAAGAGAATTATCTTGATTGGAAGAACAAGATGGTGACCCATTTGTACTGCATTGCTTTTGAATTTTTCAATGTAGCTATCAAAGAAACCAAGATTCCTACTTTAGAAGACCTTGCAAAAGATGATGCTACTGATGCAAAAAATGAATTGTTTCATTAGAATGCTATAGCTAAAGAAGCCCTTATCAGCGCCCTATCTGATGGTGAATTTTCAAAAGTAAAAAAGATAGATACAACCCATAAAATATGGAAACACATAGGAGACATATTTGAAGGAGACAAACAAGTAAAGGATGCATGCAGAAAGACATGGAAGAAAAGATACAATGCATTAGAGATGCTGACTAAAGAAAATATCAGAGCTTACAATTAGAGGATTAATGAAGCAGTTGCTTCAATCAGGAACAATGGTGGAGAGATTTCAAAGGAGGACATTATGGATAAATTGATGACTACTCTTACTCTTGAATATGAAAGAAAGATCCAAATCCTTGATGACACCATGTAGCTTACATCAAATTTCAAGAGGGATACCTTGATTAGCAAAATCTCAGCTTTTGAGATTTCAAGATTGAAGACAGAACCAAAGAGTGAGACAACTTTCAAAGCAACAGTTCATGGTAAGAAATATACAAACACTTCTAGTAATTTTGATAATGATGATGAAGAGAAAACATTAGATGATTTTATTGCTATGATTTCCAAAAGATAAAAGAAAGGAAAAGGAAAATATGAAGTTCAATTACCATTTAAGTGCTTTTCATGTAATAAGATCGGTCATTTTGCATCTAAGTGTCCCACTAGAGCTAGAAAGTTCAGAAAGGATTACAAGTCTAAGTATTCTAAGGAATGTTACTATGCTGGAGATGGAGTATTAGATGATGAATCTAGTGAAGAAGAAATTGGATTCATTTCTATTATAGACAAAATGAATAATAAGATAGCCCATGAAGATAAGAAATAGAATCAAGAGCTTTCATTGATTTCACAAGCGGACATAAGGATAGACTGGATTATAGATAGTGGTTGTTCACATCACATGATAGGTGATAAAGGTAGGTTTTCTCATTTGGAAAAATACAATGGAGGTATGGTCATATTTGGAGACAACACTCCTAAGCCAATAGTTGGTAGAGGAGCCATCACTTTGGATGGAAAAAACAACACTGATGATATTCTTTATGTTGATGGTTTGAAACATAACCTTCTCAGTGTTGGATAGTTACTTGGAAAAGGATATCAGTTGGAGTTCAAACATGAAAAATGCATCATTAACAACAAAGATTGTGTTATGATTGCATCAGGATCAAAGATGAGAGGTAATATTTTTCAACTCAATTCAGAAGCAAGTTGTTTTGTTGCTAAAGTTGATGACAGTTGGTTATGGCATAAAAGACTGTCATATCAATTTTGATACCATAGTAAAGATAAGAAATGTTAAGGCAGTAAGAGATCTACCTAGCATAGAAAAGCCAGTTGATACTATATGCAGGGAATGTGTGATGGGGAAGCATGCAAGAAATTCATTTGAGAGAAAGAAGAATTCAATAGAGAACAAGTTGGATCTGATTCATATAGACCTATGTGGTCCAACTCAAACAAGATCATACTATGGTGAAAGGTATTTTATTTTGTTTGTTGATGATTATACTAGAATGATGTGGGTTGCATTCTTAAAAGACAAGTCAAAAGCTTTTGAGAAGTTCAAAATATTCAAAGCTAAGGTTGAGAATGAATCTGCACTAAAGATAAAATGTTTGAGATCGGATAGAGGAGGAGAATTCACCTTGTATAGATCCTATGAGTACTATGAAGAACATAGCATAAAGGGACAATTAAGTGCACCTAGAACCCCTTAGCATAATGTAATTGTAGAGAGAAGGAATAGGATCATTCTTGATACAACACACACCATTATGATGGAAGGAAAAGTTGCACACACCTATTGGAGAGATGTGATCAATATAATAGTCTATACTATCAATAGAATTCAATTGAGGCTAGGAACTGACAAAACACCATATGAGCTATGGTTTGGAAATGTTCCCACAGTAAAATACTTCACAATCTTTGGAAGCAAGTGCGACATCAAGAGGGATGAAGAAGTAGGCAAGTTTTATGCAAGAAGTGATGAAGGTATTTTTCTTGGTTACTCTACTAAAAGTAAAGCTTATAGATGTTTCAATTTATGATTGAAAAAGATCATTGAAAGTGCTGATGTAAAGATTGATGAAAAGTTTATGATTCAAGAAATATATCATGATTACTCACCCATGATTTAAGAAGAGCCTAGACCCTCCACTAGTGAGATAGTCATTAAGGAAATGTTTGAAAGTATTGATGTGTTATTCAATGACCTTGAGACAAGTGAAGAAAATACTCCTAAGTCTGATGAGTCAACATCACCTAAAGTTCCAAAGTTTACATCAAGAAATCATTCCAAGGTAGACATCATTGGAGATCAGAGTGGCAAAGTCTTAACAAGATCACAAGGAAACAACTTAGCTAGCAGTGAAGTGGTATGTTTACTATCTCAGATTGAACCTTTAAGTGTTGAACATGCTTGTAATGATTCAGATTGGCATGATGCGATGAAAGAAGAACTTGATCAAATTATCAAGAATGACACTTGGGAACTGGTCCCAAGACCTAGTGATAAGAATGTGATTGGCAAAAAGTGGATATTTAGAAACAAGATGAATGAAGATGGTATAGTAGTAAGAAATAAAGAAAGATTAGTATGTAAGGGATATGCGCAAAGAGAAGGAATTGATTATTCAGACACATTTTCACTTGTGAGAAGATTAGAAGCTATTAAGTTGTTTCTAGCCTATGCTATAGTCAAAAACTTCAAAATTTATCAGATGGTTGTCAAGTTAGCATTCCTAAATGGAGACTTGAAAGAAGAAGTATACATTGAGCAACCAGAAGGATTCACTTTATCAAACAGACCTAATATGGTATGTAGATTGAAGAAGGCCCTCTATGGACTTAAGTAAGCACCTAGAGCATGGTATGAGAGACCTGATGGATACTTAACAAATATTGGATTCAAGAAAGGAGTAGCAGATTGTAATCTATTCATTAGAGATACATCTAAAGGTTTACTACTTGTAGCTATATTTGTTTATGACATTATCTTTGGAGGTAATGACAAACTCGGTGCTGAATTTTCCAAAGAAATGTAGAATGAGTTTGAGATGAGTATGATTGGTCCTATCAAATACTTTTTGGGACTAAATGTGCAACAGATAGAAAAAGGCATAGTTGGAAGATTTGCAGCAGAGGCCAAACAAAGTCACCTCATGGTAGTAAAAAGAATATTCAAATACTTGTAGGGTACTATAGATTATGGTCTATGGTATCCTAATTCAGAAAATCTTGAGCTTCATGTGTACATTTATGCAGATTGGGTAGGATGTGTTGATGATAGAAAGAGTACATTAGGTGGAGTAGTGTTTCTTGGTGATAGACTTGTCACTTGGACAAGAAAGAAACAAAATTGTATTTCTCAGTCAACAGCAAAAGCGGAGTATGTTGCAGTAGCCTTGAATTGTTCTACAATTGTTTGGATCAAGTAGATGATAAAGGATTTTGGAATTTAGATTGACTATCCTATTATTATTCACTGTGATAACACTAGCACTATCAATATTTCAAAGAACCCTGTGATGCATGCAAAGACAAAGAACATTGAGATCAAGTATCACTTCCTAAGAGATAAAGTGGTAGAGAAAGAAGTCAAGTTGGACTATGTGAGTAGTAAAGATTAGTTGGTAGATATATTCACAAAGCCCTTGCCTAAGGATACTTTTGAGTATCTCAGGGAGAAGTTGGGAGTCATTCCCTTCCCCAATTTTTCTTAGAAGAAAGAAGGAAAGGCATCGGTCCTCAGGGATTGGTGGAAGGTTGACTACTCTACCTCAGGAGTAGTACCAGTGCTTAAAATGAATGGCACCCTTTTCCATTGATGTCAAAGGGGGAGTAATATATAGAGTTAAGAAAAATAGAAGCAAAAAAAGGACTAATATACTAAGGGGGAGAAACATTCAGTTATGATAGTAGTACAGTTGAGGAAATGGAGAATTTTATAAAAGAAATGTTCATTTGGGTTGGTGGTGGTTTTTCATTCCACATGTTGCCATCAATGCCAAAGGGGGAGATTGTTGGAGATTTTCCAGCAGGCCAGTACTAACTGTATGTTTTTCATTGATGACAACATATGGAAAGTAGCATGTGTGGAAGTCTTATGCAGTAAGCTTTTAGTATATGTAGCATGGACATGATATCATGGGCACAGAGGTTAACTATTAGTACAGACATTTATATATCAGCTAGTGTCAAAAGTGTTCCTGACAGACTAACAGACAATGTTCTATGTATGGTTGTTCATATAGTTATCATGGAGCCTTGTGCATTTGGATATATGTTGAAGACATGTTAGTGACATTTTAGTCATGGATGCATAGTCTGTTGATGAGTAGAAGTGAAGTTATGCAGTCGCTATTCGCCAGTAGTAGTTTCTTGTGTTTATTCAGAAGAGCCAACAGAGATTTTATTGGTTCTTGAGTTGCACATACCTTGAGGGTATGCACCCTTGGAGTTAAGCTTGGAGAAGAGTTATTGATGTTCAATTAAGAGTGCATGAGTTAATTCAACCTACAAAGAAAGTTCCATTTGTTTTGGTAGAGCTGACAGTGTGTAGGGTGCATCTACAATTATCTTGTTAGATAGGTCATAGAATGTGTTGCGTGCATAGTAGAGCCGACAAAATGTTTATTAGATTTTGTTATGATTTCTCTAATATGATTTCAAGGTGATTCTAATAGGTTGACTAGATTATATCATTTGGAGGAAAGATATTTATAGGTAGTCATTTGTGATTAATGGAAAGTGGTTCATGGTTGATTAAGCAGAGCAGAGAAGAGTGTGTGAAGTGTTGAGCCATTAGAAGAAGGTCTATGTGACCAAGTAAAGTACTTATGCTATGCATTGGAACTCATCTAGATAGCAGGTCAAAGCATAGTTCACCAAGATCCAAATATAGTGTGTATCTATTAATCAGAAGGTTGTAGCCTTTGCCCATTTGAGAAGTGAGCTCTCAGACAGTGCTTCCTCTCCCCTAACAGGGACAATTGTAAAAGAATCCTAACAGGGTCCGACCCTTGACCAAGTCTACTTCACTTAATATATTTTAAAGCTACTAGTATAGAATATTAGTGGGTATCATGTGCCACCAGGGTTTTTACCTATTTGGGTTTCCCCATAGCCAAAATATTGGTGTTGTGTTCATGTTTTCTTTCATTGTATTTATGCTTTATGTTTAAGTATAATTAATTGGATAAAGAATTGAATCTTTTAGATAATTGATTCATGCCCCCCCCCCCTCTCAGTTAGCTCTTGGGACTATTCCTAACAATACCTACTAACAGTATTAACTGAGCTAGTTCAACTAGTTATCACTGACACATTTCTATATTAACTGAGTATGGATGAAAACATTAAATCCTAAGAACACCTGACTAAAATTGATGAGCTGGATATTGGTATGATTTCAAGATTAAGGATGAAGTTTTTTATCAGATCCACAGCTAACAAAATTTAGAGAAGATCTAAAGGATGAGATTGAAATGTGATATAGACACATCTACCAAGGAAGGTTTAAGAGGCAAAATGGACAAAGGAGATTAAGCAGAAAAATATAATGGCTGATATCAAAATGGTTTACTTGTCTATATAAGAGATATGAGTTTCATTATTGAAATATGCTTGAAAAGGACTATAGAGAATTTGCATGAAGAACTTATTCATGCATGCCTGATCAGACTGGTTAGTGAAAGAATCGAGACTGCAGAGTTTACTGAGTGTCAGAGAACCATTTATCGAGTAAAAGTAAGATGAAGAATATTGAGGAAGTGAATTGATCAATGATCAGAGGATTTTTATGGGCTTAGCATAGATTTCAATATCTGCAATTGAGTTGTATTTGAATCAGATTATTACTATATTAGTTTAACCATTGATTCAGAAAATCTCTTAACCGAGTGGACTTAACCGTCTTATATTCTACCCTATGTCATTCAAAGAATGTACATTGTTATCTTATTGACCTAATAGTAAATGTTGGTCAAAATTTAATTGTTAGTGATAAATCTTCTAGTCAGGTCACATCTAACATTGTGTATTGTAACCTTTAATAGGATTGTCTCTTCATTGAGCTCACTTTAAAAGAGTGAATTATTTTGGGTTACCGATCCCAAGTGGTTTTTCCCTTAAGAGGGTTTCCACATTAAATCATTATGTTATGTGTTATTTGTGATTATTGTTTTTCTATCATACTTTACATACTACATAGTTGATTTAGTGGGTAATCACATTTGGATAATTACTGGTAATTAGAAAAGTGGACAGACAGATTGATATTTTATTTTACCAAGCTGCATAATTTGTTGGAATTATTTTATAAGGTACATATTTGTATTTGGGACGGTAGGATAACTATCTAACTGATTCATCCCCCTCTCACTTATTCTAATGCAATTTACTCACATTTATTTATATTCATCTAATTTGTTTTCTCATTGTTCCTATATTCTACAAAAAAATATGAGGATCATATAGATAGCCATGTAGAAAGAGTGGTCAAGGAAAAATGAGTAGTCAAAGAAATTATTTAAAAAAATAGTAGTACATTGGTATATTTTGAACCATTACAAGAATCTCAATGAAAAATTAATAAGTAAGATCCTAAGAAAGGTTTGTAATGTTTCCAAATTTTTGAATGAGAAGACTATGTGAATTTACATTAGCTTATAGGAGGTTAGAGGTAATGGAGGCAAGAGGTTTTCTATCATCCCAAGATTTCTTCTTGCTCTAGAATGATTCATTGCATGAAATAAATCCTATTTGTGTCCCTAAAAATTTGGGGTTTGGAAAATTCATCGTTGAAGAAAAGAGGGGCATGACATATTTGTGTCTCTAAAGAAAAGAGGGAGCATGACATATTTGTGTCCTTGAAGAAAAGAAGGGACTTTGCATCATGGTTTTCCCTTGAATGAGAAAGGGGTGAAAGGTTTGGTTAATGATTTTTTGAGCACTTGAGGATGCGTCAAACACACTTGGTGGAGATGTGGACTTTTAGAGAAAACATATCTCATGGGTAGGTATATTAGCGGTGATTTGTCTACTAGAGGAGATATTGTTTCCACAACACATTCGGATGCATTAGAAACACTCGGAGAAGATTTTGACTTTCAAAAGAAAATCATATCATGTGTTGTATTGGAGGGGGAATTAGAAACACTCAAAGGAGATGTGGAATTTTGGATGAAATATGTCTCATTGTGCATAGGAGATGGGAACTGTTAGAAAGTAAAGTCCACCAACACATTTGAGAGTGGGGGGGGGTGAGTGATTTTTGAGCTTAATTAACTTAAATTCAACTCTATCAAATGTCAAACTTGTAATAAATAAAAACAATAACAACAAGATAATAAACATACACAATAACACCAAATTTGTTAACTACGGGAACCCTTGATTAGAGGAAAAACCCAGTGGAAATGATGCCCACAAGATGATGTACTAATATAAAAGTTCCTTGTTAAAGGATAGACCATATTAGAATTATTTTATAATTCAATCAATACTTATGAGTCCTTGTGAGGAGACTTTGGATCCCTACTTAAATATCAAAACCCTATGAGGAGTTGATGAGAAACACAATGAAGATAGCTGAACCCATTATCCAAATTGCCTCAAGATTGTCTTGTCTTGCCCAAAATTTAACTGATAAAAATGCAACAAATTTGTTTTTAAAGGTTCAGATGAGAGAGAATAACATTCAAGAATAAGGCTAAGTTTGTCTATGGTTAAGCGAGTCACAACCTAGGGTTAAGTTTGTTCAGATGGTGGAACCCTAGTGAGTACAATTTCCACTTTGGAATTTCCATTCAAAATGAATCTAATTCTATCAAAACCTACTCGACAATGTTTAATTTTCAATTCCCTAGTGAACAAGGGTTTTAATCATCTAACCAATTCATTTCAATAAATGATAACCTAAAAGGTATATATAACTAGGTTATATCTTTCAGATGTGATTTATTTAACATAATTGATAATTTGTCCACATTATTAGTTCATGAGTTAACCATATTAATAATTGAGTTATATTCAACAATAAACTTGATAATGTGAGCTAGCACAAAATGTTATCTAAACATTAGAAATATAAATGTTTTACTACCCATTCCTAGACCATACTAATAACCTACTTATAAAATTAGATTACTTAATCAAACCATTAGATCATATCCTATGAGCTAATAACAATTCACAAATTAAATAAACCCAAATAATTATTATTGATGATCTTATTTAAACTAATTATCAATTGAACAAAATAAAATATTAGCTTAGCAAGTTGATTTATTAAAGGTTAAATCTAAAGAAAATTAAGCATAACTATTAATTAGTAATTAATTTCATTAACTATGAATTTGATCACAAATAAAATTAATAACTAATAATAAAATTAACAACTAGCAGAACCAATAAAAACCCAACTATCTAATATTAATGATTTTGTTTCACTACTTTACAAGAAAATGAAATGAACTATAGAATTAACTAATTTCTTTATTAATGAATCTAACATATTAACAATAAATTATTTACTAAATAACTAATTGATTTGTTTATTGAGTAGATGTTTTACCAAAAACAAAATAATAATTAAAATAACAAATCAAACTTCAAGTATCCTATCCTATCCTATAAACGTACTGTCCTACTATCCTAACCGAATTATCAAAAGCTACAGTGGTGCAAAAATCCATGAGGGGAAAGGAGGTATAGTTAATAGACAAGATTTGGGGTCCCACCAACATATTTCCCATCCAAATTGCATGTACTTTTCGCATGAGGGGGCTGGTGACATGTCAGGGGGAATAGCTATGACAGTAGAAAGTACTAAGCCTAGCCAAGTGTACTACGCATGGGGGAGGGGAATAAATTTGTAGGTCCCACCTCACACAAGCCTTGGCTCCTACATGGGATTTCAAATCATTTCATGGGGCAGGTTTAAGACAAAGTCTTGGGCCCACCACAAGGCTTTCCATTTCCATGCAGCAAAAGGGAAACTTGCGAAAATGGTTTAGTGAAGAGACTTCTTGACAAGGCAGGTTACCATAACATGAAAGAGTAGTATAAATGCCTAAAAGTGATCCCACCCCCTTGTTTCTTGTGTAAGTCAGTGAGATGGTAAGGAAGACTATGGGACCCACTAGTATTTAAGTTATAAGGTAAGCCATTTTGTTTTATGATTCTTATATTAATTAGGGCTAGTTGCTAATGGAGATTATTATAGGGGATTATTTACTAACCCCTACTTGGGAAAAGCATCTTGGGGAAAGGGAATATTCTCTATGGCAAGGAGAATTATTTCCCTTTCCATAAAAATTCCAGAGAGCATTTTGGTTCTAAAAATATGGGAAGTGTCATTTCTTTTATTGCTTTTCCCATATTTTGATTTGTTGATTTATTTACCTTGTGATTTTTGTCAAGTTTTTAGGTGATGATTTATTGAAATACATACCAACTATAATGCATTTACTTACAAATTTGGAGAGTCATTTTGTGACTATAACATAGATTTAACCTCATGATTCAAGGTTTAAACTCCTAATTTTTTTTTTTGAATCTTACTATCACTTCCAATGTGAAACTTATTATTGATGTAATGCCTATTAGAAAATTTGTAATGAATGAATACTATTAAGAGTTCATATCGTATTCTTACATGCATTTAAATTCTAAAGAGGAATTACATTCAAAAATTGAGAAGACTATAATACAACATCAAGGCATGATTCCAACATGTTTTCTATTCTTTTCATTAGCTTCTAATTCACATTTTTACAACAAGAAAATACAAATTGGTAGCATTACTGAATGAGAGTTTAAAGGAGGATAACAAAATTTCTCCCCATTACAATTCACATACAACTTCACAATGGCCAAATGAAGTTAAAATAACATTACAACCTTCAATCAAAAGATCAATCTCATTATAAAAGGATCCACAATACAACAATAAAGTTGTTCTCACACAACCACACTTAAATGGAGAACTCTTCAAAGCTTTATCCACAAGATCTTGACTTGAAAACCTGAAAACAAAAGAATAGAACGATGGGAAGCTCACCTCCCATCCTAGGTCTCAAGGAGACCACCCCTGAGCTTGGAGGACCAAGGCTAAATTGGTATACATTACAAAATGCTCACAACACATGCATGCACAAATACAAATAACTCCCATCCAAGGCTTTACAAATGAGCTTTCCAAAATCATTGAGAAGGGTGAAGGTGGGCTTTTCCAAGTAGGAGAATGCCAACATATTACATTTTTCTCAAAAGTATTTCCATGCCCCTCAAGGCTACATGAATTCATATTCCATACACAACTTTCTTCAATAGCATCCTCAAGATGAAAGAATACAAGGATGGATTCATGGAGCCCATACCCCGTGAATTTATCCCTCTTCTCCAAGAGAAGAGACTCTCACTACAATGGAGAGCCCAACTAACCCCTTCACCCAAGGCCACTTCTTCCCTTCTCAAAAGGGTGAGTAATTCCTAACTCCCATGAAACAACATTCTCAAAAACAAGAAAATAAGAGATGAAGCAAAATCCATATGCAATCCCATTTCCAACACAACAATGAAGAGATTACAAGAACATACATACAAGCTCTCACATACTCTTTTAACACAAAAAATAACAAAATGAGATGCAACAAACATTCTTTCATGGCAAGAAAGATAAGCACATCTACAATACAATTTACATAACAATCTTCTTCATGAGCTTCAATAAAAAAAATTCCTTGATGGTAGAACCACCAACCTTGAATCCAAAGAAAAATGGAAGATTGAAGTTGAGTTTAGCTCATTATCCTTTTCCTTTCTTTTTTTTTCAAAACCTAATTCTCTAAAATTAGAGAGTGGGTGAACACCCACTAACTCTCCAAAGGGCCTCTAAAAATACCTCCAACTTCTACCCACCCAGCAATAATAAATTCAGACTTGACCCTAAGGTCCTTTGGCTTTTCCTTGTCCCCCATCATAAATTCTAGATTGGAAAGTAGTGTGGGGTTGGGTAGAGGTCAAGACTCAATCCAATTTTCGTAGTATGTTGAAAGTGGATCATAAAAAGGGTCACCATGGCCACTAGGGGGTTCTAGTTGTGTAAAAAACATTCCTAACCCATACCCCTACCACTAAGGTACTTAGATTTTGCTAAATTTGACCCTTAGGACCTCTTTTTGGCCTCTAGAAGTGGTTAGAATAAAAATTGAATTTAAATAATCAAATTGGTGGGGGTTTATAAGTATCTCCAACAAGGGAATTTAATTGGGTTCCAAATGAGTTAGTTAGGCTTAGGTTTACATAATCAACCTTAGTAGACATGTCAATACATAAACACATAACAAGTGTCAAGTGACACTAACAATTACACATCACATTCAAAATGACATGTCTAAATGACAACATGAAGTTACACTAGTAGCACACATGCAATTCACATTCACAACCAGATCACATTACAACGAGGTTTTCAATCCCATATCAGGTTAAACCTTGGCTTACTCAGTTCACATATGTTTAGCCTTGATTCTCTGAATAATTCCATGGTTCTCTTTCCTGCACACTAAACTCAAGCATCAGTAGTCCAAGGTAATAAAATCACATGAAATATTCATTTTCAATTCATAATTGACAACATAAATCAATGTGCAGAATTCAATTCCTAATTACAATTTTCATTCAGAAATATTTAAAACATAATAATTCCATAAACATCATGACATAATATTCATAAAATAATCAAGTCTAATCATGATCCGATCTTCTCATCATTTCACATATTTGAACATGCATAATGAAAAATCAACCACATGTTCTAGGTTTAATCCATATCAGAATGTAATCCATATAATCATCATCATAAAAAATATTATCTCGAGTCTCTGTTAGGATAATCAAAAGTGTATCAATCTATCAAAATATAAAGTATCAGAGTGTGAACGAATCAATAGTGCTATGATAGGTCTAAGTGAGGCCTCACATGTCTTCACTAAATAATATTTAGGATAACACATCTAAGGGCGAACTAACTAAAACATCAACTCTCTTTTCTTGTATAGCTCCTTGGAAGTCCTTAACATACCAACAACATCATCTTCTCATTTGAACATAAATATTTTTATTTCAAAGCTCGCACAATATTTCATGATAGAATGATAACTTTATGATACCCTTTACATCCAAATAAACTTCCTTTCCTTTATACCAAGTCCAAACAATTATTGAGTTGGCCAAAGGATTTCTCAATTTACAATTAATAATATAGGACATCAATAGGAATTTACAATACCCATTTCATTACATTTAAATACTTTCATAAGAATATTAATCTATAGTCAGCTCCCAAAGTAGTAACACGCTTCACATCATCCACAAGTCTTCACAAAATGTAAAGTATATTCTTGCATGTTTATCCATATATTCTGAACATGTCTTCAACAACATACCAACCTCCCTAAACTAGCTTCAACCTTTCCAAAACAATAAAATGCAAATAAATGTCACCATTTCTTGGAAACTCTCATTGTGAACAATCTTCAGTAAACTTCACATAACTCAAATATATCTTCAAAACTTTTTCTATGCTTGCAACCACATCATCAAAACACTTTTGTGAATTCTAATACATCTTTGTAAAACTCAATTCATCAGTATAAAATGCCAAAAAAATCTATACATGTAACTCTTTCTAGAAAGCATATATGTTGACATTAATGACAAACCCATTCATTAATGTAACATATAAAAAATCAATCATCTCTAATCAACATCCAATCTTACCTGCTAAAATCATTCATTAATATTCATGCTAACAATCTACCCCTTTGTAATTGATGGCAACATAGATGAATAACCATCTAGTCCCATCCTATCATTAATCTTCCCCTTTGACATTTATCAATATATTTATTCCCCATCTTCCTGTACTCACTCTAATACTCATGTCTCCCCCATACAATCTTCTCTTAAGGTTTTGTGCTCAATATTTTTCATGTATATCTCTTCCCCATTGAAATCAATGAAAAAAGTGTCAATATGTCAATTCTTGAAGCTCAATCATCTCCAATACAATGTGAAAAAGTGCCTAAGTATCAAAAGATGTTGTAGATTTAAATCATTTCCAAGATTCCTTAATGACTCATCTCAAGAAAATATACTCCCCCATAGGATAAGCCTCAAGCATACAGTCAAAATAATTATAGTGCTTTGGTCATGCTAGACTGATGCATTCCTACATACATTACTCTAAAGAGGGTTAGGGAATGACCCCAAGCATACATCTAGGTGATCCCACGAAGCTATGTCCCACTTTTAGGGACAAACAAAATCGCGACGTTGGGGAAAAAGTTTTTTTAATGCTTTCGTACAAAGTATATACTTTGTGCGAAGTGGTGGAGACACTTCACACAAAGTACCCCAATTAGGGGGCTTCATGCAAAGACCCCTAGGTGGCCTCATGTGAAG
This sequence comes from Chamaecyparis obtusa, assembly GCA_027943335.1. Lineage (NCBI taxonomy): Eukaryota > Viridiplantae > Streptophyta > Pinopsida > Cupressales > Cupressaceae > Chamaecyparis > Chamaecyparis obtusa. The sequence continues at coordinate 65,127 of BSBK01013637.1, read as the reverse complement.
AGGGGTCTTGCACAAAGCCTCTTGGGGCTTCACACGAACCCCCTTGGACAGGATTTTTTATAAATTTTTGGCAGTTTATGTTTTTTATTATCATTTTTACTGACACTATTTGCAGACCCCCAGGGTTTGGAGTGAAGTACCTCAGCACGCCAGGGCCTCCCGAGCTTCGTAGACATCTTTAGTTTCCTAGCAGTATCAGGTACACACATTTTTCTCATTTTTTTAATTGTAAATAATATGTTTTGTATTTATTTTAGCTAGTTATTTGTTTTAAATAATTTTTTATTTGTACAAATGTTAGAAATTTTCAGTTAAATATTATCTAATATGTTATAAATTAATAGTAGAATGTTAGAAAATCATAATTAAATATTACAAAATAATATAAGTATTAAAAATCATAGTATAAATCTTATAATATGTTAGAAAATGTTAGGAAATCGTAGTAGTTTGTTAGCACTTGTTCAAAAATATTTACAAAACATTAGAAACCGTAGTAGAAATGTTAGAAAATGTTAGAAAACATTAAGATTAAAGTTAGAAAATGTTAAATTTAAAGTTTAAAGTTAGAAATGTTAGAAAATGTTAAATTTTAAGTTTAAAGTTGTAAATATTAGGAATTTCTCTCTCTCACATGTACACTCATTTTTAGTAAATATTAAAGTTAGTAATTTGTTTTAAATAATTTTTATTTTGTAAAAATCTTATAAAATTATACTTAAATTTTTTTAAATGATCTAGTATTATGTTAGAAAATGTTAAAAAATTGTAGTACAATAAGTTTCTCGGACCCTTATTCCTCTCTTACGACTTATTAAGACACTTAGGATCCTTTAGGAATCTCAAGATCTTATAATACATATTAGGACATCTTACTTGACACATAGGACCCCTTAGGACCCATACAACCCATTATTATAACTTAAAATGTCCTAGGACACATTCATCTATCTTAGCTTTTGTTATTACATATGTGAACCCATCGTTTCCCGCAAGAACCCATAAGACATACTAGTATCAATTAATGTAACCTAAGATCCCTTAGACCACTTATCACATCTATGACCCATTAACATTGCTGGACCATTATACATCCCTTACGACATTTTAAGACATATATGACCCATTCAGATCATCAAGACCCATTAACATATCTTAGGTTGTCTTAGGACACATTTATGTACATCTTATATTCAATTAATATCATACAAGAATCCACTAATGAAACGTAGGACCCCTTGACCTCTTATGTTACCCTCGACCCCTTAAGACACTCTACCTGACCCTTATCCATCCCTTACATTATCTTAAGACACATCTATGACTCATTGTTACCCATGACCCCTTAAGACAGTCTATGACCACTTATATTTCACCTATGACCCATTAACATTCTAGGACTCTTATCTTGATCCCTTATGAAATCTTAAAACAAATATGAAACCTTAGGACCCCCAAGACCCATTAAAGAATCTTAGGATGTCCTAGGACCACTTAGAGCACTTCTCACATCTACGACCCATTAATATTATTGGACCATTATACATCCCTTATGATATTTTAAGACATATATGACCTATTCAGATCCTGAAGGCCCATTATACATATGAGGATCCACTAATGTAACCTTGGACCCCTTAGGACCTTTTATGTTACCCATGACCCCTTAAGACACTCTATTACTCTTATCCATACCTTAGGACCTCTTATGTTACCCATGACCCCTTAAGACAATCAAGGACCACTTGCATTACCCACGACCCCTTAAACACTCTAGGTCACATTAGGTCATATTAGGAAATAAGGTATGTCTAAGTTGTTTCTCTACTTAAAGACCTAACTAGACCTATTAGGACCAAGTAGACCTAACTAGGACCTATTAGGACCAATTAGACAGGTATTAGGTCTTTAACCAACATTAGTCTAACCAATTAGATGTATTAGGACCTATTAGGTCCAAATAGACCTAACTAAACCTATCTAGACCTATTATGACCAATTAGATAGGTAACTAGACCAATTAGGACCTATTAGGACCAAAATTTAGGACCTATTAGACTTAACTAGACCCAACTGTACCAAGACCAATTAGGATCTATTAGGAACAAAATTTAGGACCCGATTATCTACCTAATTAGACCTAATTAGACCTATTAGAACTAATTAGAACCAATTATGACCAATTATGACTCTAGGACCACTTATGTTACCATGGACCACTTAAGACAATATAGGACCACTTATATTAACCACGACCCCTTAAGACACTCTATGACTCTTATCTGTATGTTAGGACATGCAACTAGACTCAATTAGAACCTAATTGAAGACCTAATAAGAACTCTTATGTTATCTACAACCCCTTAACACCTAATAAAACCTCTTATATTATCTACGATTTCTTACGACCTAATTAGTACATCTTAGGACCCTTAAGACCTAATAAGACCACTTATGTTACCCATGACTCCTTAAGACACTCTAGGACCACTTATGTTACCCATGAACCCTTATGCACACACATTTTTTAGTCCTATGATCCATTGATGTACATGTTAGGTTTCATTAATACATACTAGGATATCCTATGACCCATTGATGTCTTATCTATACCTTAGGACCTCTTATGTTACCCATGACCCCTTAAGACCTAATAAGACCTCTTATGTTTTCTACGACCCCTTAAGACCTAATTAGTACATCTTAGGACCCTTAAGACCTAATAAGACCACTTATGTTATCCACGACTCCTTAATACACTCTAGGACCACTTATGTTACCCATGACCCTTTATGTACACACATTTTTAGTAAATATTAAAGTTAGTCCTATGACCCATTGATGTACATGTTAGGTTTCATTAATACATACTAGGATGTCCTATGAACCATTAATGTCTTATCTATACCTTAGGACCTCTTATGTTACCCATGACCCCTTAAGACCTAAAAAGACCTCTTATCTTATCTACGACCCCTTAAGACCTAATTATTACATTTGAGGACCCTTAAGACACTCTATGACCACTTATGTTACCCATGACCCCTTATGTACACACATTTTTAGTAAATATTAAAGTTAGTCCTATGACCCATTGATGTACATGTTAGGTTTCATTAATACATACTAGGATGTCCTATGACCCATTGATGTCCTATCTATACCTTAGGACCTCTTATGTTACCCACAACCCCTTAAGACCTAATAAGACCTCTTATGTTATCTACGACCCCTTAAGACTTAATTAGTATTGTTATACACTAAGTTTGCACCCTTGTTTCAAGCTCTCATAGTCTTGATAACCTAGTATAACATGGGAATCATGTCTAGGTTGTGGGACATATGCTAACTGAGATGAAACCTCTAGGTTCTAGGCTAGTTCCTCTTGGATAATCACCTTAATTTTCTTCTTGACATGAAAAGTAAATCTTTTGAGGGAAAGGGATTGAAGAAATGCTTGGAAAGGGAAATGACTGAAAGCAAACTACCTACTAGGTGATACACTGATATTAGGGTATGAATTGTAGCATAGAGGGATGGAATCAATGAAAGGCTTAGATCTAGTAGGTCACAACTTACTGAATAGGCTTGCATAAGTGATTCATAGGAGGGCCTAAACATAAGACACAACCTATAACCTGCAAGAAGACATTCACTTCTGCAACTCGGTGTAGGACTGAGACAAGACTGTTAGGGGGCTAAAGTATACCCACAAAAACATCTAAATCAGATCAAACACAATAACACACACAATTGTAGAAAGTAAGAGGGATCAAGAACCCTAAGTTGTCATTGAAAACATGCATAGACTTCAATTCATTAAGAGAGGATTTAGACAAAGGAAGCATAGGGACATGAAGGATTGTCACAAAATACCTTTGCAATGTTTGAATCATTAATGAAAGATTTAAAATTGTATAAGCCAGAGGGTAGAAATGATACCACAGATGACCCTTAAGAAAAGTGAAATTCTTTTACAATTGTCCAACTTTGAGCTCAAAAGCTCTAAAAATACAATATATACATCACCTCTTGCACGTAGGCAAGAGTCAAAACTTAACTAGGGTTAAAGATTCTACAAAATAATCAAACCCTAAATCTATCAATTCTGATCATAAATGCCACTCTGCAAAATCATAGCCAATCATATATTTCTTTGAGTGCCCATCCTTGTACTACAATCAGCCTACAGACAAGCAACCTTGATTCATCAAATTCTCTACACAAAATTCTCGCCATGAATGCACAAAAATGGTACCTCTCAGGGACAAGAAATGACCCAAGATGGCATGTTCAGACCTCATCATCATCTTCCACAACTGCAAACATCCTGACGTAATTAAATCATAACCACCACTTTTATTTATATGGCTTTCTGTGAGAAACAATGGTGAAACCCTTCTCAAAAATATGTGAATTTAAATAACAACGGTTAACAGGTCCAAATTTGAAACAAAACCATTGATATCTTGTATTTCCCGATAGACGAATGGCCCAGATCATCCTGACAACAATCACAAAACCCTTTTGAAAAGTCCAAATCAGCATCAGCAATACGAGGACCAATAAACACTTAGCACGTCAGCAGACCTGTCATCCTAGACTCACCTTTGACTTTTACTATTTACATCATTCAGTGACTACGTGACCGAAGGCCTTTCTCTAAGTTGCAAAGAACTTATCTTAACTTTGGTCTGCTTAAGCGACTACGCGAACACTTCAGTCACTGAATAGCTTAATCCTTTGGTTGACCCCAGTTAAATTTTAGCAAACAAGACAAATCCTTAGTCACTGAGTCATAGAATACCTTCAAACCCTCGGCCCATTCTGCCACATGTCAATCTTCTATTCATTCTGAACTGCTTCATCAATAAACACCTCGAAAAACTCTAACATCAGACCTACTACATCTAATATTCCAATCTAATGGCAGGTGCATGATCGCATAGCCTCTGAATATTACTTTCAATGACATGCCAGCCATTGATCCTCATCTCACTAGCATCGTTGTAGATACTCTGACACAGTCCCACTAACATGTTCCAGTTCATCGCTATGTGGACCAATCACATTCAAGCACATCAGAAAATGAGGACCCACCTGCAAGACTTTGACAACAAATCAAGATCGACAATTGGTGCATAATCTCATGTGTTAGAAAAACTCTATGAGAATACATGCCAGCCATTGGATCAAAAGCTTGACAGTTCATTAGGCCCAGTGACATGTTTCCACATCATTACCTTCAACCAATCAGGAGCCCCCAAGTCAGACGAGGTGGCAATGGACCCACACAAGGTAAGAAACATTGAGCAAAAGGGAAGATCGATGGCTATCATGAAATTGCAAGCCTTTGACAGACCCCTTGTGATCTCACGACAACTATTGGATCTTCCTAACTAGGACCCTTGCATAAAATGACCCCTAGACCTCTTAGCGAATACATGACTGAAGAGAAGTTAGCCATTTCACTGAGTCACTAGTTGAAAAAAGGTAACCACCAAACATTTGGAGACTTAGCGATTGAAGGAAAGATAACTTCCCGCTAGTTCATAGGATGTTAAGGACTTAACCGCTAGAAATGAGAGATTACATGAACACACAGTCGCAAGATCACTGAATAAAATCTAGCCGCTAGGTCCAAACATGACGTCAACCTTTGACTTAACCCAGTCATATCTAGAGACTTAGCAACAAAGGGATTCACTAAATCTCATAATCTTTTTATTAACTAGGGTTAAATTTTGAGAACCTATGACTCAAGCAATCTTTAAGTCATAAAGAAGTTACTTTACCCTTGGTTACATCTAGAGATTACGTGACTAAGGCTTATCTGAAATACATACTTTATAATGAGATCTAGTGACTATAGTCTCTGAGTCTTGTGAACTTTATTAATTCCTTCAAGATATTCAGCGATCACCCAACCTGGAGATCTGGCGACTAACAAAGAGTCTCTCAATCACCTGACTGGAGAGAATATTCCACTTCTTTACTGAGATTACCTGACTAAGGCAATTCTCATTATCACTGAAGGGATTAGAATATTCGGTTTGCCTCTCAAGATCACTTGACTAAGCCTTAGTCGCTGGATTGCTGAAAAAATATTTGGAGATCTAGCGACAATGCTTAAGTCTCCAGGTTGTCGAATCATCTTAACTTAACTCATGCCTTATTGAGACCTCATGACTGAAGGGAAATGAAGATCTGACATGAACCATGGTCAGTTCCAGAGAATGAGCAACTAGAGTATTCTCATGATCATTGAATAAAACTTTAACCATGAGTTAGATCATGAGAATGTGAGAATGCCTTCAGTCGCTAGATCACTAGAAAAACTTAACCTTCCCACAAATTAACCACTGACCATCTAAAGATTATGCGACTGAGGGAACCATCACCAAGTCACTGAACAAAAAGGGAATATGCTTTCCGACTAGGAGATTAAGAGATATAAGGAAGTAGCAGGGTTAGGAGATAGAAAAGAATATTCTTCTGGGCTTTAGAGATCTCGCGACTAGCGTGAGATGAAAAGCACACATGGGGAAAATGGAGAGTTAAGTGGCTAAAAAGGTAATGGTAAATTATAATATGACCTAGGGTGTTTTAGGGTTTCTGACCATAATGGCTAGTTTTATGAATTTTTTAAGGATTTTTCACCTGGCTAGGGACCTAAAAATAGTTGCAGAGACCAGGGGGAAATAGATAAAGCCATGAAATTTTTTGGATTTTCTCATAGGACTAAGGAGATGAAGTTATGACATAAAAACCAAGGCTAAATTTGAATGGAAGGAAAATTATGGAAACATTTTCATGATTTATATTGGATGTCAGCTTGCTAGACATGGAAAACCAGTGGCCTTAACATCAATTCCTTAGGCAATGGAGTCACCAAAAATAAAAAATTCTCATAGGGAGATAGAACTAAAGCTATGCTTAGGGAACTTCTTGGAAAAAGGAAAACTAACCTAGAAAATAGGGAAAGAAAGAAGAAAAACACATAGTTACAAGAATTTATAGAGAGGGATTAACCTCAAAGCAGGGCTTCAAGTGGAATCCATTGACTGAGATTGGCAAGGCATCTCCTTCAAGAGTTCATAGCTGGAAAGCATTAGATCCCTTGCACTCTATTATAACAAATGGTCCACCCCAAAATGAATCAAATTTGGTATGTCTGCTAGGCTTGGATCTGAATTCATCCCATTTGAGAACTACATCTCCAACTTTGAAACTTCTGACTTTGGCTCTTTTATCAAAACTCTTCTTTGTTTGGATCTGATAGAATTCCATATCTTGCATTGAATTTCTTTTGAGTTCCTCTAACTCCATCAATTGAGCATACCTGATTTGCAGGGGGTCTCCTTCTTCAAACGAGGCATATTGAGTAGCTAAGTCTAGGGATGGCAATTCAGTTGAAATGGACAACTTAGCCTCCTTGCCATACACTAACACATAAGGAAAGTTCCCAATGATCTTCTTTGGGGTAATTTTGTCTAGCCACAAGGCAAAATTCAACTTTGTATGCCAATCTTTCTAATTGTCTTGCAGAGTCTTCTTGATTATCCTAATCACGTTCTTATTTGTTGATTCTTCCAAGCCATTTCCCTAAGGGTAATAATTTGAACTGGTATTCAAATAGATGCCATTCTTGACTGCCCACTCTGAGACCTTAAGACTTGTGAATGCTAGTGCATTATCTGATATGATGGAATCAGGAGTGCCAAACCTATGAACTATATCATCATAAAAACTTAGGACAACACTCTCATTGGCTTCTTTTAATGTAATTGCTTGTGTCCATCTAGTGAAATAGTCAGTTGCAGTAATTATCCATTTATGGCCTACACTAGATGGAGGATTGATCATTCCAATGAAATCTATGCCCCACTTCATGAAGGGCTGATCTATTCTAACTGGCTATAGGGGCAAGGCTACAAACCTTTCTTTTCCTGCAAACATGGCACACTTGATGCATTTTCTGACATAATCATGACTATCCTTAAAGATAGATGGCCAATAGTATCCATCCCTCATGATCTTAAAAGAAGTAATCCTAGGAGAAAAGTGACCTCTAGAAGGTCCATCATGAAACTCAAAGAGGACATCAGCTATCTTTTCTGAATCTATGCATCTTAAAAGGACACCATTGTGATCCTTTCTAAAAAGAACTTCATCAATCAGCACAAAAGGAATAGATTGTAACCTATAATACCTTCTTTTTGCTAAATCCAAACCTGCAAGACATTGTCATGTCTTCAAGAAATGAACCATGTTAGGAAACCAACTTGTTGCCTTGGCTTGTTCTTCTATAGAATGCACCACCAAAGATGCATCCAATTGTTCTAATTTCTTTGAACTTTCATCCTCTACCAAATGTTCACAAATACCTCTTCCTATAACTAGCTTGGTAGTCTGAATATCTATGTCATATTCCATCACCTTGGTGATCCAACTAGCTCTTTTCTCATTTAGGTCCTTGGAAAGAAAAAATTCTTTCACACTTGGATGAGTAACTTTCAAATGTACCTTTCTATGAGTCAATAGACATCTAAACTTTTCAAGGTTCTTTACCAAAACAAGTACATGTTTTTCTACAAAAGAGTATCTTTGTTCATACTCCTCTAAACCTTTGCTAAAGAAAGCAATGGGTTACTCCAATCCTTCTGAATTTTCTTGACTTAACATTGCATATATGGCATCCTAACCTCCATAAGCATAAAGGATAAAATCCTTATTGAAATTTGGGTTCAAGAGGGTAGGGGCTTCTATTAAGGCCTCTTTGATAGCTTGGAAATTGACTTTTCCTTCCTTAGTCCAACTAAAAGCTAAACTCTTCTTTAACATGGCCATCAAGGGCTTGAGTGAATCTGCAATGTTAGGCAAGAACCTCCAAACAAAATTAATCTTTCCTATGAAAGATTGAAGACTTTTTTTATGGTGTGGAAATGGAAGCTCTAAGATAGCTACAATTCTTTCAGGATCCACTGTGATTCCTTTTTTGGATACTACATATCCCAAAAATTTTCCTTCATGAACTACAAACACACATTTCTTGGGATTAAGAGATATCCCAAATTCTCTACACCTTTCAAAAATCTTCCTCAAATGTTTGATATGGTCTACTGCATGCTTTGAATAGATAGTTATGTCATCTAAGTAGACTAGCACAAACTTGTACATGAGGCTTTTAAAGGCCATATCCATTGCCTTTTGAAATGTAGCTCCTGTATTTGACAAACCAAAGGGCATATTTTGATAAGCCATGGTTCCCCACTTGGTTGTAAATGCAATCTTATATTGATCCTCTTCATTAAGTAGGATCTAGTTGTATCCTAAATAGCCATCCAATAATGAAAATCTATCAGACCCAGAGACACATTGTAAGATTTTTTCCATGGAGGGTAGTGGATGGTAGTCTTTTAAAGAAGCCCTCTTAAGATCCCTGAATTCAACACACAACCTCAATTCCCCATTCTTCTTCCTAACATGAACAAGGTTGGAAACCAAACTAGTATGCTTAATGGGGTAGATGATACCACTCTCTATTAGTTTGAGTACTTCTTTATGCATAAGTGGCTCAAGCTTGGGATTAAGAGGCCTTTCCTTTTGCCTCAGTGGTTTGGCATTAGGCTCTAATTCAATAGTGTGTTGAGCAAGGGTAGGGTTAAAACCTTTGAGGTCCTCATAATGTCATGCAAAAACATCACTAAATTCTTTAAATAATTGGGTATAAGATTGCTTTTCCAATTCAGTGTTTACCTTCCCAAACTGTAAGCTCTTACCTAGCTCCAACTCTAATTCAACACAATGTTCTTGTTGAACTACTAGGCCAGCTTTTCTTTTCTTGACTTGATCATCATTGTTGAAGATAGTCTCTAAGGTGACAAGACCTCTAGGCATCTTATTGGACTTGAGTTGTATCACTTGATCACCATAGTTTTGTGATAGCCTGTATTGATTATGTTCTAAAAAAACATCTTCTTCAAACAAGAATTGCAAAATTTGTTCATCATTGTCAAACACTTGCCAATTGACATCATTATCAGGAATAGAAGGTCTGACAATCACCTTGATATGTTGCTGATCCATCTCTTTTGAAATGCTATTAGGGATATCAAACTTAGACCCAATGGCAGCTAACCTATTTGCATTCTAATTTAACTTTCTAGTGATGGCAACAATATTGGAAGCATGGAAATCTTCAATTTCATCCCAAACTCTATGTTTGTATGCTTTCATGGCATCATTTTTTGTTTCACTTATCCCTCTTACTTGGCTAACAACTAATTCAGTGTCACCATACACTTTTAGGGCCTTAAGCCCTCTTTTTCTAGCCCACTCTAGTCCATTGACTAGACTTTCATACTCTACAGTATTGCTAGTGCAGGAGAAACTAAATCTAAAGGTAGTATAGTACCTTTCTCCTTTTGGGAACACTAGCATAGCACCACCACCAGAACCATGTCTACTTCTAGCTCCATCAAAGAAAAGTTCCCAAACCTGATTGTTCTGATCCTCTGAATCATTATCTTCCTTGAGAAGGCTTGGTTCTATGGCTCCACTTTCTTGTATCAAATAAATTCCCAAACCAAAATCCCAAACAAGATTTTCTTGGGCCTGTGAAGCTCTTTCATCTAGTAAAATATCAGGGATACTCTCTATCTTTGTTCTTGCTTCACTAATGGTTTGGAAGTCACTGTCAGCAAATATAGGGTAGTTTACATTGATGGTATTGGACACATATGGTTCTATATGGTGTTCTACCAATGGTTCTAACTTAATGGTGACCTTGGTCCCATACCTTGTATGAAATAGCATGTGAGACTAGTCAGAGGATAGATAGCCTCCTGTTTTGGCTGTAAACTCCCTTGAAAGACATATAAAAAATAATGCAGGGAGATCTATGATGTATATATCAAGGAGTATGGAAAAATTAGGACTAGCATGCAAGATTAGACTAGTATCCTTGGCCATACCTATAGTATTGGCTGAGGATCCATCAAGTTGTGTAACCTTCTTTTGAAAGGGTTCATATTTTAGCCCTAATTGGTCAACTACTTTCTTAGGCATTACAATGCTAGTAGCTCCACTATCTACCATACAATTATGCACTAAATATTTTCCAACAATTAGAGATACATAAAAGGGAGGTGGCTTTGAATTCCTACCTTGCATGGTGTTGGCTTTGAAGTTTCTTCTTGGAGCCTCCTTTTCTTGATCAGTGTTAACCAACATTGGATTTGTAGTTTCTTTTGCAGGCTGAGGAGTTGTCACTTCTGACATAGCCTTCTTCAAAATTTCAAGTTGTCTTGGAAGAGCCAAAGAGTCCTACATAGACATGGTGAAATTCACCTTCTTCATGTTGTATACAATATTAAAAGGTGTCACAGTGTGTACTCTTTTTTGTGCCTTTACTATGATGGGCTCTACCTCTTTGGAATGTTGGCCTTCCTTGCTTGTGATGACAGGAGCCTCCTTAGGTGTGATGGGAGTAGCTTGATGTAATGGCTCTGTAGATGTAGTGGATTTGGCACTAGAATCTACTCTCTCCATGTCTTGAGCTCTTCTGTTTGCTCTTGTATAGGCAACAGAAGAAGCTTCATCATTGACTCCATTGAAGTTTGGTTGTTCCCAATTGAAGAGAGCAATCTCATTCTCTTGTGATTCTTGTTGAGAGGCTGATCCACTAGATGAAGCCTCTGATTGAGCTTGTGAGGCATTTTGAACCATTAGAGCTTGGTTCATCCATCCATTTGAACATGTAGCCTCATTGTGAGGCTAATTATAATGAAAACACCATTCATTATCCATAGCCATATTATTTTGACTAGGGACCATATCTCTCATTGGATGTCTAGAATTGAGGGGTGCAGGGTTATATGGCTGGAATGGTCTTTGATTAAAACTTTGTCTTTGTCCTTGATACCCTCCTTGGTATGGTGGACTATTTTGTTGATAAAGCTATCCTTGATTCTGATATTGCTGATTAGGACCTTGGCCTTGCATCTGAAATGGTGGTCTGATTCCTTGACCTTGTTTCTTCAAATTTGTGACCTCCTTAGTTAAGGTCTGCAACAATTTTGTCATTTCCTACTGACTACTTTGTTGGTTGTTCTTTATCTCTTGCATCTCTTGAGAGAAATTAGTTGTTAGCTCTTGACCACTAGTACTACCCTAAGGTGCTAATATAGTAGGAATAGGGGTAAATGGGGGTACTTTTGTAGGTGCAATGGGTTGAAGGCTAGGAAAGATGGGCATTGGTGGCCTTCTAGCAATCATGCATGCTTGGATTAGACAATTTTTATCCCTGACAGCTATGTCAAAAGATTGGGGGAGAGAAGTACCACCCATAGACTGGATCATGATAGAAATTTGACCATATAGACATTGCGATTAATATAGGAAAGCATGGTCAGCTAATGGTCTCACAGAGACTGGAATTCTATTCCATGTTTTGAGGAATCTACTATTGTAGTCTATCATTTGTTCTTGAGGGTCTCTCTTAATGGTTGTTAACTGCTCAACTAGAGACAAGTTATCTGATTTATCCTCAAAATGCTTACTTAATGCATCTCCTAACTCATCCCATGAAGTAATGGAAGCAATAGTTAGAGTTCTAAACCATTCAAGAGCCTTACCTTTTAGAGAGGCTACTAATAATTTTGTGGCCACATCTTCTTGAGTTATGTTGTGTATGTTGCAGATGATGGTCACATCTCTTATGTGTTCAAAGGTAGTTGTCTACCCTTCAGCTATGAAATCAGGTATACTCTTTAGTGCGACCAAGGGCACATCATGATGTTGAGCAAAAGCTAATGGACTCCCCTAGTTGAAAGGTGCAAAAGAAAACTACCTAGCCATTGTAGGAGCTGGAATCTGAAGGTTAACAACTATATGAGCTGTATTTGTTGTTGGATTTGAATCTTCTTCTAGATCTCTAGTTAGAGATCTACCTCTCCTTCTAGAATGAAAGGGAAAAGGTCTCCTTTTTGAGGTATTCAGAGGTGTAGACTAAACTCTCCTTGCAGGGGATGTTCTTTGAGTTGACCTACCTTTGTAACTTCTTTTTGAGGGCAACTCTAAAAATTGAGCAAGCTTTGAGCTTCTAGTCTCAATCTTTCTCATAAAATTTAAACAAGCTTGGCCTGGATCTTTGAAATCAGTGGAGTTGCCAGATATACTTGATAGAACAACTTCTAAAAGTTTGTATTATGCAATCTGTATATCAGAGATAACATAGTCTTTTGAACATGAATATTTTCTTACTAGTCCCACCGAGTGTGCCAGAATTATTATACACTAAGTTTGCACCCTTGTTTCAAGCTCTCATAGTCTTGATAACCTAGTATAACATGGGAATCATCTCCAAGTTGTGGGATCTATGCTAACTGAGATGAAACCTCCAGGTTCTAGGCTGGTTCCTCTTGGATAATCACCTTAATTTGCTTCTTGACATGAAAAGTAAATCTTTTGAGGGAAAGGGGTAGAAGGAATGCTTGGAAAGGGAAATGACTGAAAGCAAACTACCTACTAGGTGATACACCAAAATTAGGGTATGAATTGCAGCATAGAGAGATAGAATCAATGAAAGGCTTAGGTCTAGTAGGTCACAACTTACTAAATAGGCTTGCATAAGTGTTTCATAGGAGGGCCTAAACATAAGACACAACCTATGACCTGCAAGCAAACATTCACTTCTGCAACTCGATGTAGGATTGACACAAGACTATTAGGGGGCTGAAGTATACCCACAAAAACATCTAAATTAGATCAAACACAATAACAAACATAATTGCAGAAAGTAAGAGGGATCAGGAACCCTAAGTTGTCATTGAAAACATGCATAGACTTCAATTCATTAAGAGAGGATTCAGGCAAAGGAAGCATAGGGACATGAAGGATTGGCACAAAATACCTCTGCAATGTTTGAATCATTAATGAAAGATTTAAAACTATATAAGCCAGAGGGTAGAAATGATACCACAAATGACCCTTAAGAAAAGTGAAATTATTTTACAATTGTCCAACTCTAAGCTCAAAAGCTCTAAAAATACAATATATACATCACCTCTTGCACATAGGCAAGAGTCAAAACTTAATGAGGGTTAAAGATTCTATAAAATAATAAAACCCTAAATCTATCAATTCTGATCATAAATGGCACTCTATAAAATCATAGCCAATCAGATATTTCTTTGAGTGCCCATCCCTATACTACAATCAGCCTACAGACAAGAAACCTTGATTCATCAACTTCTCTACACAAAAGTCTCACCATGAATGCACAAAAATGGTACATCTCAGGGACAAGAAATGACCCAAGATGGCATGCTCAGACCTCCTCATCATCTTCCTCAACTACAAACATCTTGGTGCAATTAAATCACAACCACCACTTTGTTTTATATGGCTTTCTATGAGAAACAATGGTGAAACCCTTCTCAGAAATATTTGAATTTAAATAACAATGGTTAACAGGTCCAAATTTGAAACATGGCCGTTGATTTCTTGTATTTCCCGATAGACGAACGACCCAGATCATCCTGACAACAGTCACAAAAACCTTTTAAAAATTCCAAATCAGCATCAGCAATACGAGGACCAATAAACACTTAGCACGTTAGCAGACCTATCATCCTAGACTCACCTTTGACTTTTCCTCTTTACGTCATTTGGCGACTACGTGACCGAAGGCCTTTCTCTAAGTCGCGAAGAACTTATCTTAACTCTGGTCTAGTTAAGTGACTACGTGAACACTATAGTCACTAAATAGCTTAATCCTTCAGTTGACCCCATTTAAATTTAGCAAACAAGAGAAATCCTTAGTCGCCGAGTCGTAGAATACCTTCAAACCCTAGGCCCATTCTGCCACATGTCAATCTTCTATTCATTCTGAACTACTTCATCAGCAAACACCTCAAAAAACTCTGACATCGGACCCACTACATCCAAGATTCCAATCTAATGATGGGTGCATGATCCCATAGCCTCTGAATATTGCTTCCGATCACGTGCCAGTCGTTGATCTTCATCTTATTGGCATCTCTATAGATACTCTGACATGGTCCCACTGACATGTTCTAGTTCATCGCTACGTGGACCAGTCATGTTCAAGCACATCACCAAATGAGGACCCACTCGTAAGACTCTGACAACAAATCAAGATCGAGGGTCGGTGCATAATCTCATATTTTGGAAAAACTCTATGAGAATACATGCCAGCCATCAGATCAAAAGCTTGATAGTTCACTAGGCTCGCTAACATTTTTCCACATCATTAGCTTCAACCATTTAGGAGCCCCCAAGTCAAATGACATGGCAATGGACCCACACAAGGTAAGAAGTGCTGAGCAAAAAGGAAGATCGATGGCTATCATGAAATTGCCAGCCTCTTACAGACCCGTCGTGAACTCATGACAACCATTGGATCTTCCTAACTGGGGCCCTCACATAAAATGACCACTGGACCTCTTAGGGAATACGCAACTGAAGAGAAGTTAGCCGTTTCGCTGAGTCGCTAGTTGAAAAAAGGAAACTACCAAACATCTAGAGACTTAGAGATTGGAGGAAAGATAACTGCCTGCTAGGTCACGGGATGTTAAGGACTTAACCACCAAAAATGAGAGATTACATGAACACATAGTCACAAGATCGCTGAATAAAATCTAGCCGCTAGGTCCAAACATGACGTCAACCTTTGACTTAACCCAGTCATATCTAGAGACTTAGCGATAAAGGGATTCACTGAATCTGATAATTTTTTTATTAATTTGGGTTAAGTTCTAAGAACATGTGACTCAAGTAATCTCCAAGTCATGAAGAAATTCCTTTACCCTTGGTTACATCTGGAGATTATGCAACTAAGGCTTATCTGAAATACATACTTTATAATGAGATCTAGTGACTATAGTCTCTGAGTCTTGTGAACTTTATTAATTCCTTCTAGATATTCAGAAATCACCTGACCTGGAGATCTGGCGACTAACAAAAGAGTCTCTCAATCACCTGACTGGAGAGAATATTCCACTTCTATTCTAAGATTACCAGACTAAGGCAATTCTCATTATCACTGAATGGATTGGAATATTTAGTTTGCCTCACGAGATCACCTGACTGAGCCTTAGTAACTGAATCACTGAAAAAATATTTGGAGATCTAGCGAGAACGTTTAAGTCTCCAGGTTGCCAAATCATCTTAACTTAACTCATGCCTTCTTGAGACTTCATGACTGAAGGGAAATGAAGACCCGACATGAACTATGGTCAGTTCCAGAGAATGAGCGACTAGAGTATTCTCATGATCATTGAATAAAACTTTAACCATGAGTTAGATCATGAGAACATGAGAATGCCTTGAGTCGCTAGATCGCTAGAAAAACTTAACCTTCCTACAAATTGACCACTAACCATCTGGAGATTACATGATTGAGGGAACCATCGCCAAGTTGCTAAACAAAAAGGGAATATGCTTTCCAACTGGGAGATTAAGAGATACAAGGAAGTCACGGGGTCAAGAGATAGAAAAGAATATTATTCTGGGCTTCAGAGATCTCACGACTAGCCTGAGATGAAAAGCGCACATGGGGAAAATGCAGAGTTAAGTGGCCAAAAAGGTAACGGCAAATTAGAATATAAACTAGGGTTTTTTAGGGTTTCTACCCATAATAGCTAGTTTTATGAATTTTTTAAGGACTTTTCACCTGGCCAGGGACCTAAAAATAGTTGCAAAGACCAGGGGAGAAATAGATAAAGCCATGAAATTTTTTGGAGTTTCTCACAAGACTAAGGAGATGAAGGTCTGACATAAAAACCAAGGCCAAATTTGAATGGAAGGAAAATTAGGGCAACAAGTACATCTTAGGACCCTTAAGACCTAATAAGACCACTTATGTTACCCATGACTCCTTAAGACACTCTAGGAACACTTATGTTACCCACAACTCCTTAAGACACTCTAGAAACACTTATGTTACCCATGACCCCTTATATACATGCATTTTTAGTAAATATTAAAGTTAGTCCTATGACCCATTGATGTACATGTTAGGTTTCATTAATACATACTAGGATGTCCTATGACCCATTGATGTCTTATCTATACCTTAGGACCTCTTATGTTACCCACGACCCCTTAAGACCTAATAAGACCTCTTATGTTATCTACGACCCCTTAAGACCTAATTAGTACATCTTAAGACCCTTAAGACCTAATAAGACCACTTATGCTACCCATGACCCCTTATGTACATGCATTTTTAGTAAATATTAAAGTTAGTCCTATGACCCATTGATGTACATGTTAGGTTTCATTAATACATACTAGGATGTCCTATGACCCATTAATGTCTTATCTATACCTTAGGACCTCTTATGTTACCCACCACCCCTTAAGACCTAATAAGACCTCTTATTTTATCTACGACCTCTTAAGACCTAATTAGTACATCTTAGGACCCTTAAGACCTAATAAGACCACTTATGTGACCTAATAGGACCTATAATTTTATATATTTAGATATTTGTTTCCATTTTACATGGAGTTATAACATGTAATGAAGTACTTAATTATTAACACTTAGCTTTCACATGTGATGTGTCTAGATGGCCGCTCAGGGTGCACCTTCGACTCCTGATATGCATACTAGTTTTTATATGGCTGATATAGAGATAGCTCGACTTAGAGAGTCTATCTGTAGGTTTGTAGGGGATGGTATATATAGAGATATGTGTGATACTATATTGAGAAGTTTGGAGACTGACTAGAAGATTGAGTTCTCACTCACCCTTCATGCCTTAGGTAGTTGAGGCCATTTTTTGAGAGTTGAGGGAGGAGGTCTCGGGCGATGTTTCCTTGGTGACAGTTCAGAGCCTCATCCCCAAGGAAACCATCAAATGAGAGATTTTCCCACATTATGAGGGGATGAGAGTTGTGAGGACATATTAGGTCACATAGTGTGTAATACCTCAAATTGCATGTATGATTTACCCTCAACATCTTGCAGCACATGGTCATTATCCAAATAACAAGCAGATTCCATTATATTTTGCACAACAAATGTATGCTAAGTTCCGTTCGGGACTTAGGGTCAACTATTTAGATATCCCATCATATTATGGTCAGGAGCTTGGTAGGGTTGCAGACCACGATTATTATTATAGGGCTAATTGAGTTGTGCAACCTCATACATAGCTAGTTGGGGAGAGGACTCAAGCAGTGGCATCGACAATGGCTGCTACTACAGATAGAGTCATCATTGATTCTCAGAGAGGAGTTGTGGATAGTATAGGATAGATTGCTTCTGCAGCCACATCCATCACTTTAGATTTAGTGGGAAGATACATTTTGACTAGACCAAGTAGAGCTAGATCATCTTTTGAGGCTTCATCTAGTACTACTGTAGGTGTGAGTGAGGAGACATATAGAGCTACAGGTCTTCTTGTACCTAGAGAGATACGAGCACTGTCAGGTCATCAGAGTACTTTAGTTATGGCCCTTTACTTTTTGGAGGATCTCCTATAGGCCTATTCTCATATTGTCGACAGACACAAGATCCCCATACATTCAGTCAAGGATTTCATTGCACTTACATGGGGTCTTGTAGTTCCACTGACACGGGACGCACCATCTACTAGTTAGGCAAAGCAAAGTGCAGAGCACCATGCACCCATAGATCACTCTACAGCTGCAAAGCTAGGTATATAGATTGGAGATGTATGCATCACCACTAAGGGCCTAGATACTTTTGATGAGCAGTTGCATGGGTTGGTTCAGGTGGACGTTGGCATTGATGGCAGGTCATTTACGGATATGTTATTGCATCTAGATGGTTCAGGTTCTACATCACTCCCCTCCTAACTAGTGTCACACCTACACTCCTCATTACTATAGAGGTTCAAGAGCTTAGGTGGTGTGGGTGATGTGATATCAGTTGATGATATGATGGTGTAACATGCTAACAATCCTCCTACTCCTGAGACTCAGGCACGTATAAAATTTTCTTTTCTTTTTTATTAGGAGTTTTAGTGAATAATTAATTGTAGGTCACACATGTATTGATGTTTGTTTAATGTATAATATTTTGTAGGCACAGTTGATAGAGCATGTTAGCTCTAGTGTGGGCTCAGAGCATCTTCCACATGATGTGACACCTACTAGTGGTCAGGTAAGTTTTAGATATATGTATGTTTAAGCATGCATATGTACACATGTATTTATATATTTCAAGTACTTTACATAATATATTTGCTATGCATATGTATATAAAAAAGTATTCTACACTAAATTTGCAGGGGTCAGTCACTGCTTTACATCCAGATGATGCTTTTCATAGGAGTGATTCAGTAGATGTGACACCTAGTAGTGGTTAGGTAAGTTCTAGAAATATGTAAGTTTAAACATGCATTTATAATATTTTAATTATTTTAGATTATTATCATATATACATGCATTTATATTCGCAAGGATCAGTTGTTGTCTCATAGCCAGAGAATGCTCGTGGCAGTCACTCAAAGGGTCTCTCTATTCACATGCGCCTAGATGACTCCCTAGTTTAGGAAATGTTGAACATATATTTTATTTGAGACTCAGTTTATGATTCGAGACATATATTTGATTAGAAACATATATATTTGATTAGATGTACTTATATTTGATTTCAAACATATATTTGATTAGAGACACATGTATTTGATTAGAAACGTATATTTGATTAGATGATATGATTTTATTTGATTTGAATAGATGATTTTATTTGATGATATATAATTTGATTAGATTTTTTGATTACATGGTTTTATTTGATTAGATGATATGATTTGTTTAGATGATATGATGAATAATAACTATTCTAACTAATTCTAAAACTAACACATGTCATAAGTAATATAACTAATTTCATCATTTTTAGTGTCTTAAGGGGAGGTCTTAAGGGGATCTAGAATTAATGTCATAAACGAAAACTAGTTAACATTTAACTAGTGAATAATAACTATTCTAACTAATTCTAGAAATAACACATGTGTTATACGTAATATAACTAATTTCATCATTTTTTAGTGTCTTAAGGGGAGGTCTTAAGGGGATCTATAATTAATATCATAAAAGATAACTAGTTAATACATGTAACTAATGGATAATAGCTATTCTAACTAATTCTAGAACTAACACATGTCATAAGTAATATAACTAATTTCATTATTTTTTAGTGTCTTAAGGGGAGGTCTTAAGGGGATCTAGAATTAATATCATAAAGGAAAACTAGTTAATACATGTAACTAGTGAATAATAAATATTCTAACTAATTCTAGAACTAACACATGTCATATGTAAGATAACTAATTTCATCATTTTGTAGTGTCTTAAGGGGAGGTCTTAAGGGGATCTTTAATTAATATCATAAAATATAACTAGTTAATACATGTAACTAATGGATAATAACTACTCTAACTAATCCTAGAACTAACACATGTCAGAAGTAATATAACTAATTTCATCAAAGCATACATAAAATCTTTAACTAATATGAAATCTATAAAAATCATTGAATAATCAAGGTATACACATAAAATTCTATATATTAAAACCATTGAACCATCCAAATCTAATTGTGCATGTCAATAACACACATAAACCATAATAGTAATTTGCTCTAAAAAAAGTATTCTGACTGAATTTCCTTTTGATGAACAAAAGAATAATTTTCTGTAAAAACAACAACTAATACAATAATTCCAAGTGGGAAATTGTCTCTCAGTGTTTGAAATTGTTGTGCTTGCCACTTTGAAAAAAAAAGCATGATGAATGCAGGGTTGAATCAATTTTTTAAAGTTTTCCATAAATACTTCAACATTTATCTCCTCTTCAACATATTCTAACCTTTTGAATTCTTTCCCAAATTTTGTTTCATTCTTTACATATTTGTAACTCTTGCAATTTACCATCTTTGTTACATCAATATTTTCATTTTTCAAAGGAAAAAGAGACAAATTGGCACATGCTTGGCATATTCCTTTTATGCAATTTATTTGTCCAGCTGCATCATCTCTTTTGTCACATAAAATGGATGAGATGAACTCACTTCATCTAGTAGGAGGAGCCTTTTCAAAACCATAACTCTCTTCTACAAACTTTCAAAAAACCTGATAGTGGAGATCAAATTCAATATGATAACGACAATGACAAGTTTCAAACACTTTGTTTGTCCTCATATAATATGGCTTCAATCTTTCAAAAAATGTTTTCCCAATCTTTATATTAGGATTTGAACTACAAAATGACACATGCATTTCATGTTGTGTTGTGTCCAACCAATGTTTCATATGATATTCATATTGATTAGATAAAATTCTATGTCTGATAACATCTCTAGTGTTTGATGATGGACATGTATTATCATTCCAAAATGATGTGGCCAAATTTTTTGTTCCTTCATCAATCCTATCAGAATGAGGAGCTCTACACATGATTTTCCAATTGCCTTCCAAGATGATATCATCCCAAAGTATTCTCCTATTAACATATTGTGATATTGTTTTCCTATTAAAACTAAACTAAGATGATACTAAAGATATATGTCTTTTTCATCCCATAGTGTTACCTATAATGGATGTCAACATAAATTTTCTTGTAATGGACTTATCTATAGTTCAAGATCACTTCCCTAGCTGGTTCAAACCTTTCTTAAGATTTTCAATCATATCAGTTTGCATGTCAACAACTTTTTTCTTCTTTGATGATGTGTCTATACCCAATAATTTTAATGCCCCTTCCAACTTTTTATAAGTATAAGTGAAAGAAATTGAGCTTGTTCAAGTGTTTCAAAACTATCAAATTTACCCAATATTTCTCTTACTATCATTTTCATTGATCTCTTCCTAGGAAGACTTAAGTGTTGAACATTAGCAAGTGATCTCAAATTGTCCACATCCATTCTAAGTAAATGATCTAAGTTTCTATAATTAATATTTTTCTTTACAGTTTGAGCTAAATTTAGAATTTCATCCATATCAGTAGGAGCACATGATGTTGACCCTTCTCCAACATCAATTGTTTGAGCTTTTGTAGAAAGTAATCCTGACCCTTCTTCAATGTGCAATTCATCGACTTGACTTGACCCTCCTACTTCAGCTTGTCTTTCAGCTTCTTTAGTTTTATGATAATATGTCAATGCAGCTTCATGATTTCTTTATTTAGTACCAGGTGACCTTTTTGTAGAAGATTTACTTTGTCTTCCCTTCTTGTTCCCCATTTCTTCAAGCTCCAAAAAATTTCTTCCACAAGATCGTCAACAAAAATTTCTTCTTCAAAAAATACTTTAACCTAATATTTTTCCTCTGCAAAATTTTATCTTTGAAAAATTAGAAATATCAATCCTCCTTCAAAAAATGCCTTCAATAATAGAAAATGTGAATTTATTAATTGCAATTCGATGTAAAATAGAAATAAAATGTCTTACTTTTATACCATTTAAAAAAAAATGTACAAAATAAGTTTACTAGCCGACTTTGTGTGAAGTACCCAAGGTAAAATTCTAGTGGGTGTCCTTTCTATTAGGATTTTCACTTGAGAGGCTTCGTGTGAAGGTTCTTCACATGAAGCCCCTCAAGTGTCCTCATGCAAAGGGGGTCTTCGCACGAAGACCCCAAAACTGAGATCTTGCCCTCAGAAAATAACTTAACTACAAAAAATTGGTCTTTCGAGGCCTGAAAAAGGGACTAAACAAGATGATTTTTTCAAACAAATGATGTCAAATGATGCTATTCAGAACAATCTTTCTAATGAATATAATTTTAATACATATTGAGTTCATTATCACTTTTAAATATTACTTTAACTAAACATAGGTTGTTTGGTCATTCAACAACCTGTCTCTTCAAGACTTTAGGAAAAATAGTAAATGATAAAAAAAAATTATAAAAAATATGTACGAAAAGTGTATTTTTGTTACCTTTCTATGAAAAAAAGAAAAAATAAATTTTGATATACACAGATCAAGTTAGAGTGATCCAAGTGACCTTATGTCTAAATTATAGTTATTGTCACTTTAAAACTTAATAAACTATGAAATATTGTTCCAAAATGAATAAAACCAATTGCATCATTTAGATATTGAAGTTAAAAATATAATCTCAAAAGAATTACATCATTATCATAATTGTAAAAAAAGTTATGTTGATCCAAGTGACACTAACTCCTTAAAAACATAGTTTTTTCATGATATATATATATATATATATATATATATAGAAACTTGAAAGAAAATTCTAAAAGACTCTAGTTTACATCATCTTCAAATTCGTAATAGTTTTGCGGCAACAAATGTTTGAAAGTGAAGTTTTTTCTCAGAATGTTGAACTTTGTGTCAAAGTTGGCCAAAAAGTGGGACTCGCTATTGTGGGACCACCCCTCTCAGATACTCAAAAGTATCCTTGGCCAAAGGTTTTGTGAATATATCTAAAAATTGATCCTTTGTGATAATATACCCCAATCTAGATTCTTTTTCTGTAACCTTATCTCTCACAACATAATACTTTGTACAATATGTTTGGTCTTTGAATGTAATACTGGATTATTTGGCATGTTGACTATACTTGTATTATCACAATATATGATAATAGGCTTAGTAAATTCAATTCCAATAACCATCAACATTTTCTTCATCAAGCGATTTGATTACAATTCTTTGTTGTTGCAACATACTCTTCTTGTGTTGTACTCTATGATATACAATTCTATTTCTTTCTCAACTAGGAGACCAATCTTCCTCCCAAGAAGAAAGCTCCACCACTTGTACTTTTTTTATCATCAACATTTCCTCCCCAATCTGTATCAGTGTATGCACATAATCTAAAATCATGTGATCTGTCATATCATAGACCATAATTTGATGTACCCTTTAAATATCTAAAAATCCTCTATACTTCTACAACATGTGGTGTCTCTTTAGGTTTTTCTTGAAATATAGGTACAATCCCAATTGCATTATCTATATCAGTTATTGTGTATCTCAAGTACTATAGTCCTCCAATCATATATTTCCATCTTGTTTGTGTTACACTTGGTGATTCATCCTTGCTTGAAAATTTACATCTAGTTACCATAGGGGTTCCAACTAGTTTACAATTCTCCATTCAAAACTTTGTCAATAAGTCCTTAAGATATTTTTTTGTGATATAAAAATTCCATCCTTGTTTTGTGTAATCTACAATCCCAAAACTTATTTCATCTTGGGTAAATCATGCTCATTTTAAATTCATCCTTCATTTCATCTAAAATTTTCTTACTTGCTTCATCATTGCCTCCAAAGATAATATTATCAACAAATACTTTAACAATAATTAATGCATCATCATTTTTTCTTAAGTACATGTTACTGTGTGCATTACCTTTCTTGAATCCCAAACTGATTAATTGTTTTTCCAACCTTGCATACCAAGATCTAGGTACCTGTTTAAATCCATACAATGCCTTCTTTGATTTGCAAACCCTATTCTTCTCTTCTGATAAAGAAAATCCATCAAGTTGTTCACTCAAACTTTCTCCTCAAGTTCTCCATTGAGAATAGATGATTTTACATCCATCTGATATATGTTGAAGTTCTTAATACAAGCATATGCCAAAAACATTCTAACTTCCTCAAGTCTAGCCATAGATGCATAAATTTCTTCAAATTCAATACCTTCTTTCTTCGATTATCATTTACATACCAATCTTTCTTTGTTTCTCACCACTTCAACTTTCTCATTCATCTTATTCCTGAAAAACCCATCTTGTTCCAATAACATTCTTATCTTTAGGTCTAGGGACCAATTCTCAAGTCTTTTTCTTTTCAATCTTCTCAAGTTCTTCTTTCATTTCATTTATCCAGTGTTCATATGTAGTATTTGGTTTAACTTGTTATATTAAACATATTTATTCACTTACCTTGTTCCTTGTCATGACTCCTTTTTTTGCACTTCCAATGATTTGATTTTTAGGGTGATTTCTTGCAACATATTTATGTGTTCATGGTTTATCTCTGACTTCTTCTATAGGTGTTGATTCAAGTTCAATTCTTGGTTCCAAAGTAACTTCTTCAATCTACAAATCATTGTTAGTTTCATAAAATAATTTATGTTCATCATTCTGATTAATGTTAGTTCTTTTTCCTTTATCTTCATCATAATCATAATCAAGAATCCTCTCTTGTATTCTAAACTTTTCATCAACCTTCACATTAGTACTGTCAAGAATATTCCTCAATCTTTAATTAAAATATCTATATACTTTACTTTTCAATGAATAACCAATAAAAATTTCTTCATTACTTCTAACATCAAACTTTCCAATATCATCATCTCTTTTGATATAACATTTACTTCCCAAGATTCTAAACTATTTCATAGTAGGTGTATACCCAAACCAAAGTTTATAAGATGTTTTACCATTACCTTGTCTAATCTGAACTTTGTTTATTGTATAAACTATGGTTTTCACTACTTCTCTCCAAAACATATGTGATACATTACCTTCAAGCATCATACCTCTAGCTGCCTCATTAGCTAATTTGTTCCAGCTCTTTTTTGCTATACAATTTTGTTGCAGTGTCGTAGGTACTGAAAGTTGTCTCTTAATTTCATTGTCTTCACAAAATATGTTAAACTCATTTGAGGTAAACTCTCCTCCTCTATCAAATCTCAAATATTCAATCTTCAAGACACATTCATTCTCAACTCTATTCTTCAATAACTTAAACTTCTCAAATGTTTCATATTTTTCTTTAAGAAATGTTACCCACATCATTATTATAAAATCATCAATAAAAAGAATGAAATACCTTTCACCATAAAATCATCTTATCCTTGGAGGTCCACATAAGTCTGTATGCACAATCTCCAACTTGACTGATGTTGTAAACATTTTTCTTGGAAATGAATTCTTTCTTTGTTTCGCCATAAAACATTCCTTGCAAACCATGTTAGTAGGCTTCACAATCTCAAGCAAGTCTCTAACTACATTAGATGAGCTAATATTCAGAATGTTATCAAATTTGATATGACAAAATCTCTTATGCCATAGCCAACTATCATCCACTTTAGCAATCAAACATGTCATTTCAATAGGTGTCAACTGAAATGCATTACCTTTTGACTTTATTCCTGCTCCAATCATTTTTCCATCACTATGTTTGATAACAAAAGTTTTCTCCATGAAATAAAATATGTATCCTTTGTCCATAATTTATCCAACACTCAAAAGATTATGTTTCAATCCATCAACAAAGTAAACATCTTCATTTTTATTCTTTCCATCAAGTGTAATAGATCCCTTTCCCTTAATCTAACATGGTCCATTATTTCGAACTCTAATTATTCCTTCATCATATCTATTAAGTTCAACAAATTTATCTACATCTCCATTCATATGATGAGAACATCCACTATCAATAATCCAATCAAACTTTTCTATTCTACATGTGAAACTAAAGCTTTTTCTTCTTTTACCTCTTCTTCATTAGAATTTTCATCTTTAATAACAACAAATCCTATTTCATTTTTTTCTTCATCATTACTTTCTTAAAAAATTACATCCTTAAATGCAATTTATTCTTCTTCGTCAACATAACCACAATTCTTTGTCTTAGGTTTACAAGGTTTTCTATATATGATCTTCTTTTCTCTCTTAGGACATTTAGATGAAAAATAACCAAATTATTTACATGTCCAGCAAGGAAAATATTTATTACCTTTAGGTTCTCTCCTTGCAATCAGTGCCATTTCATCATCAAACTTTCTTTCTCCTTCTCAAGCTAGCTACCCAATCTCTAGCATAATCTCCACTGGTACTTGCACTTCTTGTCAACATACCTATGTCCTTTTGTATACTAAAAGTTGTTTCCACTCTAGGTAACCCTTCCTTTTGTTTCATCCATTTCTCATGTGCCTGCAAATTTCCAAGTAGCAACTCTTTGGTAAAATTAGGTGTAATCATTTCTTCAATGATCTATGTTTTTTATTCATAGGCCGGTGGTAGAGATTTTACCATCTTCCATACGACTTCATTATCTATTTTCCTTCCACCACAATTCTTAATTCCTGAAATAATCATAGTAATCATGCTAAAGTGACCTCTTATAGTTTCATCTTCCTACATCTTAGCACTTTCAAACATACTAATATAATTCTACAATTTAGCATTCTTCAAAGTTTCATCTCCTTTAGATTTTTTCCAATTTAGTCTAAATCTCAATAGCAAGTCTTAGATCTTTTACCTCAATATATTCTATATCTAGAAGAATTTATAGATTAGCCTCTCTAGAAAGAATATTGTACATGTATAGGTTCTTTTCTTCATTTGTACATCAATCAAGTTTTTTCTTCTTCTACAACTATCTTCTTCATCTTGATAGTCAGCCAATAGTCAATTTCTATGCATAGAAAATGTGTCTTCATTTTTTCATTCCAATTGTCAAAATTAACTCCATGAAACTTCAGGCTTTCTTTCCTAAAAAATGTAGTACCCATGGATCACCTTAGGCTGTTAAACTTTTCCTTCAAAGACCTAATGCTCTTATACAAATTGTTAGAAAGTAAAGTCCACCAACACAACTAAGAGGGAGGTGGGGGGGGGGGGGGTGAATCAGTTGTGAGCTTAATTAACTTAAATTGAAATCTATAAAATCTTAAACTTGTAATCAATAATAATAATAATCAAAAGATAATAAACATACACAATAACACCAAATTTTTTAACTAGAGAAATCTTTGATCAGAGGGAAAACCCCGTTGGGAATGATGCCCACAAGATGATGTACTAGTATAAAATTTCCTTGTGAAATGATAGACCCTTTTCAAAGTATTTTACAATGAAATTAGTACATATGAGTCCCTGTGAGGAGGCTTTGGATACCTGCTAAAAGACCCAACCCTACGAGGAGTTGATGAAAAACACAATGAAAAAAACTGAACCCATTATCCAAATTTCTTCAAGACTCTCTTCAGTAAATAATCTTCAAGATAGCACATCCAAGGGTGAACTAACTAAAAAAAACTATTTTTCCCTATATAGTTCCTTTGAAGTCCTCAACATACCAACAACATCATCTTCTTCTCTAATCATAAATATTTCACATTCAAAGCTCGCACAATATTTCATGATTGCATGATACCCTTATGATACCCTTTACATCCAAATAAAATTCCTTTCCTTCATATCAAGTCCTAAAAATTATTTAGGTGGCCAAAAGTATTTCTCAATTAACAATTAATAATATAGGAAATCAATAAGAATTTACAATACATGTTTCATTTCATCTAAACACTTCCATAAGAATGTTAATCTCTAGTCGGCTCACAAAGAAGTAACATGCTTCACATCGTCCACAAGTCTTCACGAAATGAAAAGTAGTTTTTGTCATGTTTATCCAAGAATTATGATAATGTCTTCAATAATATACCAATCTCGATGAAAGAGCTTCAACCTCACCAAAACAATAAATCAATAATAACTATCACTAGTGTCTAGAAACTCTTACTCTGAATAGTCTTTAGCAAACTTTGCATAACTCAAACATATCTTCATAACATTTTTTGCACTTGCAACCACATCATCAAAGAAAATTCCTAAATTCTAATAAATCCTCGTAGAAGTGAATTCATTAGTATGAAACCTCGCCAAATGAATCTATGCATGTAACTCTGTTAACTCTGTCCAGAAAGCATATATGTTGAAATCAATGAAAAACCCAGTCATGAATGTAACATATACGAACTCAATCATCTCTAATGAACATCCAATGTTCCCTAATAACAACATTCATTAATATTTATGCTAACAAGAACACTCACATTGTAAAAATGGTTTGAGGTTCTATGAACATAAGATCCACTGATGTAGTCAAATTAGTGTTTATTAAGCGAGCGAGGAGGGTGATATTTCTTTCAATGTTCCACTCTTGTTTGAATTAATGTGATAAGGGGAAAATTTTTGTCACATTACATTTTTTATAGGATTACATTTTTAATAATAAATCTTGTTAGAAACCATAGTTGGTTTCCAGTGGATATAAAACTATCTATTGCTTGTAACTATATGTATTTTTAATTTATAAAGGCACATCTTGAATCAATAAAATATATTGAAAGCATTAATCATTCAATTAAATCGATTGGCTCTTTCTCCTTTGTATTTATAGAGAATATAGTGTCACCAAAGTGGTTTCTTCTTACAATACCCCAATAAGAGCAATTAGAGAAATTTTATTTGATGAATTTTTTGTTGCCAGAAAATCATAGAATAATGACTAAATGTATTTGATTTTTATTTAGGATACATTTATCATATTGTTAGAATTATTTAGAAAAAAAAAGAGGGGGGGTAAATTAGTTGTTCTCAGGTCTAGATATACCAATTGAACTTTCTATCACTTCAACAATCTCAGATCTAATCAGCTATTCAACTCAGTTTCTATAACATATATCAGAAACATATAACATGCAGTCCACTGTCCAAAAGTAATTAACTTGTAGAATATGACAACATTCACATCAAAACATTCACACACATATAACACTAGGATTTATAGTGGAAACCCAACTTGGGAAAAACCACTTTGTAACATGCTACTGATATTTCACTCTTCTGAAGTGAGCTCTATGAAAAGCCAACCCTGTAAAAGGTTTACAAATAGACTGCTAGGTGTGACCCTATTAAAGGATTTAAACACTCTATCAAAAGTGACCTAGTTAAAGGATTTAAGAGCATTCCATTAGAATGTCACCTTGGTTAAAGGATTTAGGGTAAAAGCACAATAAGCTATCACCCTTTTACAAAGGAAGAGGCTAACAACACCAAAACTGAAAAAAATTCAAGGGCATAAAAGTCACATTTTTGTTGAGAATTTGAAGATGATGTAAACAGATGAAATGTATTAAATAAGATGAATTTTATGCCTATAATTTGTTAAAATTAATTTGAGAAAAAACTAATATGTTTTTTTTAATGTTTTTGGTCTATTTTTTATATCCTAAAAAATACTACAAATCGGGGAGTTTACTTCCCGCAAATCATTCTAAGTAAAACATTATTTTTCCTACCAATTTCAGAATATGTTTTAGATGACATGTATATCTAGTACAATAAAAAAGAAAGAAGTGTTTATGATCTATAGTTTACACGTTATACGTATTCAAAGTCGAACTTACTTGAAATTAACAATTGTTTTCTCCCGTCACATTTACCCTATCAAAACTATGCCAAAAACCAAATAAATTACATATTCTTGAACATGACTCTCTCCTATAGTGTGGTATATGATTTTAACTTTTTTTTGAATTGATTTAGCATTTTTCTATATTTTCTGAATCAACATCTTCTCAAAGTTTAATATAACCTACATGTAGTTTTTAGAAAATTTGTTTAACATTTTGTAGTTGAAAAAATATAAAATTTATATGTCCAGAATTGTACTTTTGTGATCTACAAAATGGTACTTTTACTTTTTTAACATTTTCTATTTTGATTAGAGAAAGTTATAGCAGAAGTGCAAAATTCTAGTTTTTTTGTGTTTTTGGAGGTTTGGTTGCCAACATGGCATGCCACCTAGGTAGACTTGGCTGAGTCTGACTAGGCCGAGTCTGATTGAGCAAAGTTTGACTCATCTGAGTCCCCCATAGGGGTCCGCCCCACATGAACAACCAAATAGTGTGGAAATGAAGGGCTTGAGATGTTTTTTGATATTAAAAATATCAGTTACACTCGGCTGAGTCCTACTTGGCTGAGTACCACTTGGCCTAGTCTACTAGGCCAAGTAGATGCCATTCAATGTCATGTGGCACCTATGTGTACTCAGCCCAGTTAGACTGGGCCGAGTCTAACTGGGCCAAGTGATTTGACTTAGCCTAAAAGGTGACACTCAATTGTGCTTTTACCCTTTAGACTAATACAATGGTTAGAAAGTAACAATAGTTTCTGATTTAAAAACCTACAACTCACTTTGCAAATATAGATCCACTTCACACATATATGTTGATTTAGTGACTGACCTTTATTTCCATCTCCATCACTGATCTTCTCAGAATTCACTTCAAGAAATCACAACTCTGTTCAACTCCTTTACAATTTCACCTTCAACATTCTACTTAGACTTGTCAGTCAATAACATCAATCTCCTTAGCCCATGCTGTAACCTCACAATTATGTTTTCCTTTATACCTCTTCAATTAGGTAGATCTTAGGTTTAGATCAGATTCATTGAATCCTTTCATCATTATGTTCTTCATCCTTCCTTCCAGATACATCTTCAAAGTTCTCTTTGAATCCATAATAAAAAGATTTACCCTACATTAAATAATCCATAATAAAGTCAACACGATTTACATATCCCAAGAATTCAACTATGTCGACTGGGAATCTCAATTATTTCTCCAAATGTAAATTGTTGACACTCGGTCAATACTATGTTCATCTCCTCTGTCATCATTGCATAACTTGGTCAAATATACAAACTATTTTCCTTGAAAAACATTGTCTTCACTCAGTAATTTCCTATCGCTCAACATATATTGATGTTCTATCAACACTAAATTTACTCAGCATATACTGGCACTCGGTCGACACTAACATCACTCAGCTTAAACTAGATCTCTTCACTTTTACTCAGTTAAGCCTACCACTTCAATACTTCTTCATACTTCGATAAACAATACATTATCTTATCAATGTGCCAACTAATCAAGTACCCATTGAAGTATCAAATAACTCAACCTTTCCTTAGGTTCTCTTGTTATCTCCTTTCCCTAATCCTCTTCATCAATCAATAGATATGGTACTATCCTAGATAGAAACTATCTTACTAGCTAAGGTTTGACATCATTGAGAATATAACAATTGTTTCAATTGCAGTTTCCAACAATCTCCCTCTTTGGCATTGATGGAAACACCACATGAGTAACACATGATTTACCAAACAACCCAAAATCTTATGTGCATCAAACTTTTATAATATCCTTAGCTTCATTCTGATTTACAACTTCTTTTCCTTGCCTGACTGCATACACAGTTACTCCCTCTGAATCTTTTATGTATCTCTCTCTTTTTCCTCCGAATCTCTCCTTCTTTGACAACAATGCCAAAGTAGTATCTATCACTTACATATTCTATATGTAGATGTCTTCATGTCAGTTCAGTATGATGTATTTCTCCTCCAGTCATCTTTCTTATGACTGATTATTATATCTGTGTCACTTATCACAACACTAGGCAACTCCTAAAGTGTGACCTTTTTTGCATCAATTTGTCAAATATTCTTTGTAGCACATTTGATGCAATCATCCTAGTTGACTAGGCAACCTCAGTTAGGGGAATCACCCCTAGTTTACCTCTAAGATATTCATGAGAATCCTTAGGTAAAGATTTTGTGAATATGTCTGCTAACTATTTTTTTGTATTCACATATTCCATTATCACTTCTTTGTCTTGTACCAACTCTCTCAAGTAATGATACTTGATAGAAATATGCTTAGTCTTTGTGTGCATCATTGGATTCTTTGATATATTGATAGCATTTGTGTTATCACAATAAATAACACCAGCTCAGTGATTTCCTCTTTCATTCCTTTTAACAATTACTTGATCCATACTAAATTTGAACAATTCATTGCAGTTGCTACATACTCAACTTCTGTTGTAGATTGTGAAATGTAGTTCTACTTCTTGCTTATCTAGGAGACTAATCTCTATCCTAGAAAAAATTCTCCACCACTTTTACTTTTTCTATCATCAACATTTCCAGCCCAATCTGCATTAGTGTAAACTCTCAAATCAAATTTTTCATTATTCTTGTAGTATAATCCATAATCCTCTGTCCCTTTCAGATATCTCAATATTTTCTTTACTATGATTTTACTTAGGATTGGCAAAAAATTTTGTCCCAATCCCAACTACTAGGGAAATATTTGGTCTATTGTTGACAACATACTCTAGCTTTCCAATCATTGATCTATACAAGGTTTGATTCACTTTAGTAGTATCATCATTTTTAGATAGTTTATATCCAGTAGCCATAGGAGTACTTAATGGTCTTGAATCCTCCATACCAAAAATTTTTAGTATCTCTTTAACATATTTAGATTGAGTAATAAAGATACCTTTCTCCATCTGATAAACTTGTAAACCAACAAAGAATTTTATCTCACCAAACATAGACATTTCAAACTTAGTTTGTATCTCATTTGAAAATTTCTGACATAGCACATCTTGTCCTCCAAATATGATATAATCAAAAAAAAATTCAGCTAACAGAATCCCTTAATCTTCTTCAGTTTTCATATACAGATTGTTGTTGTCATTTGTTCTTGCAAATCCAATATTTATCAAGTAATTGTATAGCCTCTCATACCATGCTCTGGGGGCTTGCTTCAATCCATATAGTGCCTTGTTCAACTTGCAAACCATATTTTTATTGCTTGGGTCAACAAATCCTTTAGGTTGTTCAATGTATACTTATTCTTCTAATATACCATTCAAAAATGCAGATTTGACATTCATTTGATATACTTTCAAATCTTTATATGCAGCATATACAAGTAGAGTCCTCACTCCTAATATTGCTATAGGTGAAAATATTTTCCCATAGTATATTCCTTCTTCTTGTGCATACCCCTTGCATACCAATCTTGCCTTGTTTTTTGTGACTTTTCAATGTTCATTTAGCTTGTTTCTGAATATCCACTTTATTCCAATAACATTCTTATCTTCTAGTCTCAACACCAGAGTCCAAGTATCATTCTTTTCTATCTGATCAATTTCTTCATTCATGGCTTCAATCCAGTCATCATTCTCTAAAGCATCTTTTACTGTCTTAGGCTCAACCTCACATAGTAAACATGTAGGTTCTTTCAACTTACTTCTTATCAGGACTCTAGATTCTTTATCTCCAATTATTTTCTCAGGCTTATGGTGTCTTCTTACATACTATACCAATGTAGGTTCAGATTTATTTTCTCCTTGATCTTGATCTTCAGGTTCATCATGAAAATTATCAGCTTCTTCTATTGATTTCTTGGTAGCATCCTCTTGATGCTCGACAACATCCTCCTATTGCTCGACGTTGCTTATCTATGACTCTGCATCTGGTTCAAGTGTAATACTTGCATCTCCTTCTTCCATGTAAACAAAAGATCTATAATCTGTAGGTTCATTTTTTACCTCTAATTTGTTTGTTTTTACATATTCCTCAACTCTAACATTTTCACTTTCCACAACTTTGTTAGTGTTATAATTCAAATACTTATAAGCTTTTCTCTTGGTGGAATTACCTAGGAATATGCCTTCATCACTTTTTGTATCAAATTATCCATTCCTATTGTCTTTTAGTATATAGTATTCACTCCCAAAGATTCTAAAATACTTCACATTAGTTGCATAACCATGCCATAACTCATAAGGTGTAGCATTTGTACCTTTCTTGATTTGTACTCAGTTTAAGGTATAAAAAGTTGTACTTACAACTTCTCTCTAGTATTTTTGTGCAACATTCTTCTCAATCATCAGTGTTCTTGTACAATCCATAATTGACCTATTTATTTTCTCTAATATGTCGTTCTATAGAGGTGTTCTTGGTCTAGACCTATGTCTCTTGATTTCTCTATCATTATACAATAGATTGAACTCATTTGATATAAACTCTCCACCTCGGTCAGATCTCCAATATTTCAGGCTTCTACTCGTTTCTTTTTCAACTATTAACAAATACAACTTAAACAATTGAAATGCATCAGATTTCTCTTTCAAAAACATTACAGTCATCATCCTAGTGTAGTCATCAACAAATAGAATAAATTACTTATCACCACAATAAATTTGTACACCCATAGGTCCACAAAGGTTAGTATGAACCAATTCCAAAATATTTTGAGAAGTATATGTCTTGATCTTAAAACTAGACTTTTTGATTTTTCATAATTGACACTGTTTACATATCACATTATCAGGTTTCTTCAATCTCGACAAACCTCTAACTTTCTTCTTTTTACTAATATTTACCATATTTTCAAAATTCACATGACACAACCTCTTATGCCATAACCATATATCATCAAACTATGCAAACAGACATCTTTCTTCAGATAGGTCTAGATAGAACAAGTTACCTTTGTTTGTTCTCCACTTCCAATTAGTTCAAAAGTGGCATCAAATATTTTAGCCTTCATGTGATGAAATTCCACTCACTAACCAATACTATTCAATTATGAAACACTTAAAAAATTATAGTTAAGACCTTCAACCCAATAATCATTTTCACATGTGATGTTATCAGTTAGCTTAATTGATCCTTTACCTCTCACAAGACATGGTGCATCATTACCAAACTTAATACTTCTACTTTTGTAATGATATAGGGTTTCAAATTTACTTTTATCACCAGTCATGTGATGTGAGAAACCACTATCAATAATCTATTTATCACCTTTACTCACATAAGAGATATGTGTAGTTTTCTCATCTTCATCAGAATCATCTTTCATAGCAACATAAAATACTTCAATATCACATTCATCAGACTCACTAATATCACTGCCAATTTTCTCTTCAACAATATAGCAAGATTTATTACCTTTCTCTTTGTAGTCTTTGTACCTTCAGTGATCTCTATCATTTCTCTTGTCCTTGTACTTTCTTTCTCTTCTCTCATCCTTGTCATTCCTATCAAGGCATCTTGTTGCAATATGGCCTACTTTGCTACAAGAAAAATAGATTATAGGAAGTTCACCTTTATATTTCCCTTTTCCTCTTTGTAGTATTCTAGCCCTGAGTGCCTCAATATTATCTAGTTCCCTATCAGAAGTGTCACTTTCATTGTCACTGTCACTATCACTTTTCACACATTTTTCTTTTTCCCTTTTAGACTTATGCAAAACCATTTATGACTTGAATGCAGACTCAACATTAGGAACAATGTATTTATCATATTTAGATATCTCAAAAGTAGTAATCTTAGCAACAAGACTTTCCAGAGTGAGAACATTACCAGGGTTGCATCTTGATTCTTGAATTGTAGAAATTATGATAGCATAGATAGGAAGAAAAGTTCTCAATTTACTTTACCAATAACAGTCTCATCATCAATGATTCCATTATCTCCTCTTATAGCATTCACTACCTCCTTAATTCTACCACAGTACTGAGAAATATTTTCTCCTTCTTGCATTTTATTTAATCAAACATACCTCTCCAACTTTCAAATTTTTCTCTCATTACATTAGTATCTCCACCATAGATAGTTCCAAGAGTATCCCACATTTTCTTTGTTGTAGTACAGTGTTTGATATCTTCAAATTCAGGATAGCTTAAGGTAGATGCAATCTCCAATATTGCTTCAATATTTTCTTGTTTTTCTTTCATCTCCTTGATAGTCAAAGGTACAACAGGTATAACATAGTCACGTTCCACATAGTACTTCGTTGAATCACCAATACTAGCTAGATGCAATTTCATCAGACTTTACCATGTAGGGAAGTTCTTTTTGTTCAACTTCAGTACCTACTTTTTATACATCTTGATCATTGGCTTCAAGTACCTTTAAAATTTTCTCTATACTTGCACCAACAACTTTGATACCAATTATTAGAATTATTTAGAACAACGGAGAGTGGGGGTGATTTAGTTGTTCTCAGGTCCAAATGTACCAATTCAAATTTTTAGTACTTCAACAATCTCAGATCTAATCATCTATTCAAATCGGTATCTATAACATATATTAGAAACATATAACATGCAGTCCACTATCCAAAAGTAATTAACTTGTAGAATATAACAACATTCACATCAAAACATTCACACAAGTATAACACTAGGATTTATAGAGGAAACCCAACTTGGGAAAAATGACTTTGTAACATGCTACTGATATTTCACTCTTCTAAAGTGAGCTCTTTGAAAAGCCAACCCTGTTAAAGGTTTACAAATAGACTACTAGGTGTGACCCTGTTAAATGATTTAAACACTCTGTCAAAAGTGACTTGGTTAAAGGATTTGAGAACATTCCATTAGAATGTCACCTAAAGTAAAGGATTTACATAATGACTGTTAGGTCAACATTGATTAAAGGATTTAGACTGATACAATGGTTAGAAAGTAGTTTAGTAGTTTCTGATCTAAAAAAAATACAACTCACTTTGCAAATATAGATCCACTTCACACATATGTTTTTTATAGATAAAAGCAGCAACAGGGTGCTGGCCCATGGAACAGAAGGACTAGGAGCACATTAACATCATATTAATGGCACTAGTCTAGAGCATTTCATTAGCAGTTTGTCAACATAAAAACCAAATTCTAGTCTACCTCTATCAAAAACAAATAAAACAGTTCTTTTCAAAAAACTCGAACCAAAGTATCTTAAGAAAATAGTAGCAATCATATTAATAGTATTGTGCCACGCAGCGCTAGACTAGGAACTAGACAGATTAACCTTAAAATAGGAAAGTAGCATAGAAAAACTAGGGCCAACATGCCCAATCAAAAATAAAAACTTCATTATAGCCAAATGTTTGGACATCAGGGTCGTGCCCCACTCGTCCTGCAGGAACATGAAGAGGTCTTTGTTGTCTTCGTCTGCCTCCAGTTTGCCTCCAGCCAACTTTTCCTGCATAGTGCACAGGGTCACAATCGACACATGCATGACCTTGAGGGAAACATTGTTAGTATCCATGATGCATTTTTTGATGTCCTACATGTCATGTTTGAGGCCTTTAATATCTCATTGCCTAGTTCTGAGAACTTCAGTTTAAGGGAGCCCTTAAACCTGTCATTACCATCAAGAGACATAGAATTGTGCTTAGTAGTGGGGGACTTGGTCTATTCATCATGGGGGGAAGCTAGTGGTAGGTCAATGCTTCAGGGAATCTCCATGGTTTGTTGGGGGTTCAGGGGGGGAGTGGTGCTATTCTTGTGTGAGCTCAGGTGGTCATCAAAAGAGCCTTCAATTGATGCAGTGGTATGGGAGTCATTTTTCAAAAGGGACTTCTCCTTTGAGGCCATTTCTCTGATTTTGGTTTTGCATTTATCCTTAGCAATTCTATTAGAATGACAGAGAGAGCCCCCCAAATCCACCTCCAACTTGACCTAGCTATCCAAAATCCTCCATTTTTTAGGCTTCCTTTCGGTCTCCAGGGTACTGTCAGTCTCCTTCAAATCTTTAGCTTCTAAGGACTTATAGATGTGAGATTCCTCAAGCTCCTCCATCCTTTTAAAAGGGTTTTTCATGCATCTCTTGTGGATTTTACCTTCTTTAGGGACAAGATCTATTTCCAGGATCTCCTAGATAGAGTGGGAGGTGGATTGAGTGGGATTGTTAGCTTTTGAAGAAGAATCCTCTTGGGTGACTTCTTGGATGAGAGGGGAAGGTTGGGGTGGAAGGCAGATGGCCTTATGGAAGTTATAAACATAGAGCAAGAGACCTTGGTGGAGAATAGGGATCAGCTTTTCAGGGTTTTCCCTAATATCCAAAATATTGCTTTCAATAGAATGAAGGAGGTAAAAGGGAATAGATATGAGATCCCTATTCCTGATATGATTGAGAAAAGGTGAATGGTAATAGTAAAACACTGTAAATTTACCTTCCAGGGTGAAATATTTCATCACAATGAGGCACAGCTTGGGCCAAAACTTTGGGAGCTCCTCGCAATTGAAACCTCCAAACTTCTTCATAGGTTTCTTCCCTTCCCTGAATAATTGGTTGAGGCTGGTAAGGTCTGGCGTCCTACTGGTTTTTTTATATTTTCTTCCTTCCAAGGAGAGCCTTGTTTCCTTAGCAATAACTTCCTCATTAATTTGGAAGTGAATACCTCCAACAAAAACTTTCGTATTGTTCCAGGATGAGACAAACTACTTGGATAGTTCCTCATCATGCCCTCCCTTCATACGCTCCATGAAACCCCATATATCACTTTCTTTATAGTAGTGGGTCACCAGAGGGTCTTAGGTGAACACCTCATCAATCTTATCGGGTTCAATGTGTAAGGTATTGCCTCCAATGTCGATAATCTCCTTATCCTGCGTCAGATTTTCCTAAGAATTACAGGGATGAGCTTCGTGAATCAGAACATAAAACTGGTTGTTTTGAGTTAGCCATTTTAAGGGGGAAATATACTCAAAAGGTATGCCTTGGGTGGTTTTTTGGGAGCTTAGCTCCGTAAGGTAGTATCCATCAGATCTCCAGGCGCAATAATCAGCAGTTATGCCAAAGTTGCACTTAGTGTCCTTGTTAACCAAAAAAACATGCTGATGCGACCAACTATCTTTCCACACGTATTTGCACGAAAGGAAATTATGATCCTTTATGGGGTTTTGGGCATACTTATTCATAATCACAAAAATCATATATGTTGATTTACTGACTGACCTTCATTTCTATCTCCATCACTAATCTACTCGAAATTCACTTCAAGCAATCACAACTCTATTAAGCTCCTTCACAATTTTACCCTCATACTTCTGCTAAGACTTATCAATGAATAACATCAACCTCTTCAGCCCATGTTGTAACCTCACAATTAGGTTTTCCTTTATACCTCTTTGATTAGGTAGATCCATCTTTTTCTACTTAATTTCCTCCCCAGATCTTAGTTTTAGGTAAGATTCATCGAATCCTTCCATCATTATGTTCTTCATCATTCCTTCTAGATACATCTCCAAAATTATCTTTGACTCCATAATAAAATGATTTACCATGCACCAAATACTCCATACAATTCATTAATAAAGTCAACATAATTTACATATCCCAAGAATACAACTATGTTGGCTAGGAATCTCAATTATTTCTCCAAATGTAAATTACTGACACTCCATCAATACTGTGTTCTTATCCTCGGTCATCACTGCATAACTCGGTCAACTCTACAAATTGTTTTCCTCTGAAAACATTGTCTTTGCTTAGTAATTTCATGTCGCTCGGCATATGCTGATGTTCATTCAACACTAAATTTACTCGGCATATACTAACACTCAATCGACACTAACATCACTCAACTTAAACTAGATTTCTTCACTTTTGCTCAGTTAAGCCTACCTCTTCAGTCTTTCTTCATACATAGATAAACAATACATTATCTTATCAATGTGCCAACTAATCAAGTACCCATTGAAGTATCAAATAACTCAACCTTTCCTTAGGTTCTCTTGTTATCTCCTTTCCCTAATCCTCTTCATCAATCACTAGATACGGTACTATCCTTGATAGAAACTATCTTACCAGTTAAGGTTTGACATCAATGAAAATAAAATGTAATTGTTTCAATTATAGTTTCCAACAATCCCACAAGTTTAATTTTTTTATTTATGAATATTATCATGAACTCTTTTATGATATAGGCTCATTCCATTGATATTTCATACTTTTACATGTATTTCTTATGCAACAAGATAATTTTTACATTAAAATGTATTAACTTGATAAGTACTAGGAATTGGAAATATTATTAATTTTAGTTGATTAATGGCTCAACTAAATGAAATTATTTAAAATAGACAAAAATTAAGTTTTATCCATTTTCTACGTGTTTAGGTTTTCATAAGATTAAAAACAAAGAGGATAGTTTCCTATATAGAATGCATTCTTTGATTCTACCTATCTATAGTTTTAAGTAGTGGATTATTAGATGAAGATCAATGATCATGTTGACGTATATAATATTACATCTAAATTTTATGTGATCAATATTTCAATTATGGGGGTGATAGCTAATTGGATCTATGATATTTTCCTTTCAAAAAAATTGGTATTAGAAAGGTTATGGAAATCCTAGAATAGTTACTTAAAAAATGAACGATGGATAATTACATATGATAAAAGTGAAAAGGAAGCCAAACAAAGAGTTTTAGATAAATATGTAGAGACAACTAAAGTCCACAAAATTTGGAGTGAGAAAATAAATAGTATTGAACTTCTAGAAAGAAAGATGGTCTTGAAAGTAGTCACTTGAGACAATAAAAATTGTAAGTTTCTAAAGAAAAGATAATTCAATGGACAAATTCATAAGTAGATCTCTCTAATGTTAGATTCCCCAGTGGGTGAAATGAGCTAGATACCCTAAAAAAAAAGACAAAATTTGAAAAGTAATTTTATGAAAATTAGAATTTGTTAGAATAACTAAAACAAAAGTTGGATTCTATAGTTTTATGGAATGAAACGAGCACTGAGGAATACAAATTGAAGCTAGAAAAGTGGAAAGAGGTTTAAGTTTGCATTATAGAGATGTAATGTGTCAATGGAAGGGATACAAGGTTTTAAAAGGTTTAAAATTTACTGCATAGCCAACATTTATCACAACTATTGCTTGATACAGAAAAAAATATTGTAGATTATGGAACGGAAGTGGTATGCTAGTGCTTTATTCTATTTTTCCTCTAGGCTAAAGGTAAATATTATTATGTAGACCATCCATTTAAGAGAAGAAATTTATTTAAAGCTTAGACTCTATTAATATTATTTAGTATATGTCTTTTTTTACCTTTTCACGTAGCCTTGAAATATGAAATAGGAAATCAATAAGAATTTACAATACATGTTTCATTCCATCTAAACACTTCCATAAGAATTTTAATCTCTAGTTGGCTCTCAAAGAAGTAACAGGCTTCACATCGTCCACAAGTCTTCATGGAATGAAAAGTAGTTTTTTTCATGTTTATCAAAGCGTTATGAGCATGTGTTCAACAACATACCAACCTTGATGAACTAGATTCAACCTCACCGAAAAAATAAATCTTTAATAACTATCACTAGTTCCTAGAAACTCCTATTGTGGATAGTCTTTAGCAAACTTCGCATAACTCAAACATATCTTCATAACTATTTTTCCACTCACAACCATGTC
The DNA here is from genome assembly GCA_027943335.1 of Chamaecyparis obtusa. Lineage (NCBI taxonomy): Eukaryota > Viridiplantae > Streptophyta > Pinopsida > Cupressales > Cupressaceae > Chamaecyparis > Chamaecyparis obtusa. The sequence continues at coordinate 23,275 of BSBK01013637.1, read as the reverse complement.
ATCAAAACACATTCCTAAATTCTAATAAATCTTCGCAGAGGTTAATTCATTTGCATAAAACCTTGTGAAACGAATCTGTGCCTATAAATATTTTAACTCTGTCCAGAAAGTATATATGTTGACATCAATGTCAAACCCAGTCATGAATGCAACCTATAAGAACTTAATCATCTCTAATCAACATCCAATGTTTGCTAACATCATTCATTAATATTCATGGTAAAAATAACACTCACATTGTGCAGATGGTTTGAGGTTCTATGAACATAAGATCCACTGATGCAGACAATTTAGTGTTTCTTGAGCAAGCGAGGAGGGTGATATTTCTTTCAATGTTCCACTCTTGTTTAAATTAATGTAATAAGGGGAAAAAAAAATTCACATTACATTTTTTTATAGGATTACATTTTTAATAATAAATCTTGTTAGAAACCACAGTTAGTTTTCAGTGGGTATAATGCTATCTATTGGTTGCAACTAAATGTATTTTTAATTTATAAAGGAACATCTTGAATCAATAAATGATATTGAAAGCATTAATCATTCAATTAAATCAATTAGCTCTTTCCTTTTTTGTATTTATAGAAGATAGAGTGTCACTAAAATACACCCATAAGATCAATGAGAGAAATTGTATTTGATGAATGTTATGTTGCAAGGAAATCATAGAATAATGACTAAATGTATTAGATTTTTATTTAGGACACATTTATCATGTCACACAAGTTTAATTTTTTTATTTATGAATATTATCATGAACTCTTTTATGATATAGGCTCATTGCCTTGATATTTCATACTTTTACATGTATTTCTTGTGAAACAAGATAATTTTTACATTAAAATGTATTAACTTGATAAGTATTAGGAATTGGAAATATTATTAATTTTAGCTGATTAATGGCTCAACTAAATGAAATTATTTAAAATAGACAAAAATTAAGTTTTATGCATTTTCTATTTGTTTAGGTTTTCATAAGATTCAAAACAAAGAGGATAGTTTCCTATATAGAATGCATTCTTTGATTCTACCTATCTATAGTTTTAAGTAGTGGATTATTAGATGAAGATGGATGATCATGTTGAAGTATATAATATTACATCTAAATTTTATGTGATCAATATTTTAGTTATGGGGGTGATAGCTAATTGTATCTATGATATTTTCCTTTCAAAAAAATTGGTATTAGAAAGGTTATGGAAATCCTAGAATAGTTACTTAAAAAATGAACGATGGATAATTACATATGATAAAAGTGAGAAAGCAGCCACATGAACAGTTTTAGATAAATATGTAGAGACAACTAATGTCCACAAAATTTTGAGTGAGAAAATAAATAGTATTGAACTTCTGGAAAGAAAGATGGTCTTGAAAGTAGTCACTTGAGACAATAAAAATTGTAAGTTTCTAAAGAAAAGATAATTGAATGGACAAATTCATAAGTAGATATCTCTAATGTTGGATTCCCTAGTGGGTGAAATGAACTAGATGCCCTAAAAAAATTACAAAATTTGAAAAGTTATTTTATGAAAATTAGAATTTGTTAGAATAACTAAAACAAAAGGTGGATTCTATAGTTTTATGGAATGAAACGAGCACTAAGGAATACAAATTGAAGCTAGAAAAGTGCAAGGAGGCTAAAGTTTGAATTATAGAGATGTAATGTGTCAATGGAAGGGATACAAGAATTTTAAATGTTTAGAATTTACTACATAGCCAAAGATTTATCACAACCATTGCCTGATACGGAAAAAAATATAATAGATTATGGAATGGAAGTGGTATGCTAGTGCTTTATTCTATTTTGCCTCTAGGCTAAATGTGAATATTATTATGTAGACCATCCATTTAAGAGAAGAAATTTATTTAAAGCTTAGACTCTATTAATATTATTTAGTATATGTTTTTTTTTACCTTTTCAGATAGCCCTGAAATATGAAATAGGAAATCAAGAAGAATTTACAATACATGTTTCATTACATCTAAACACTTCCATAAGAATTTTATTCTCTAGTTGGCTCCCAAAGAAGTAACATGCTTCATATCGTCCACAAGTCTTCATGGAATGAAAAGTAGTTTTTTTCATGTTTATCCAAGCATTCTGAGCATGTCTTCAACAACATACCAACCTTGATGAACTAGATTCAACCTCATCGAAAAAATAAATCTTGAATAACTATCACTAGTTCTTGGAAACTCCTATTGTGAACAGTCTTTAGCAAACTTCGCATAACTTGAACATATCTTCATAAATTTTTTGGCACTCACAAGCACGTCATCAAAACACATTCCTAAATTCTAATAAATCTTCATAGAATTCAATTCATTAGTATAAAACCTTGCGGAATGAATATGTGCCTATAACTCTCTTAACTCTGTCCAGAAAGCATATATGTTGACATCAATGACAAACCCAGTCATGAATGTAACCTACACGAACTCAATCATCTCTAATCAACATCTAATGTGCTCTACTAATACCATTCATTAATATTCATGGTAACAAGAACACTCACATTGTGCAGATGGTTTGAGGTTCTATGAACATAAGATCCACTGATGCAGACAATTTAGTGTTTCTTGAGCGAGCGAGGAGGGTGATATTTCTTTCAATGTTCCACTCTAGTTTGAATTAATGTAATAAGGGGCAAAATTTTGTCACATTACATTTTTTATAGGATTACATTTTTCAAAATAAATTTTGTTAGAAACCACAGTTAGTTTTTAGTGGATATAAAGCTATCTATTGGTTGCAACTATATTTATTTTTCATTTATAAAGGCATATCTTGATTCAATAAATGATATTGAAAGCATTAATCATTCAATTAAATCAAGTAGCTCTTTCCTTTTTGTATTTATAGAAGATAGAGTGTCACTAAGGTGGTTTTTTGTTACAATACCCCCATATGATCAATGAGAGAAATTGTATTTGATGAATTTTATGTTCCAATGAAATCATAGAATAATGACTAAATGTATTAGCTTTTTATTTAGGATACATTTATCATATCACACAAGTTTAATTTTTTATTTATGAATATTATCATGAACTCTTTTATGATATAGGCTCATTCCCTTGATATTTCATATGTTTACATGCATTTCTTATGCAATAAGATAATTTTTACATTAAAATGTATTAACTTGATAAGTACTAGTAATTGGAAATATTATTAATTTTAGTTGATTAATGGTTCAACTGAATGAAATTATTTTAAATAGAAAAAAAATTAAGTTTTATCCATTCTCTAGGTGTTTAGGTTTTCACAAGATTCAAAACAAAGAGGATAGTTTCCTATATAGAATGCATTAATTGATTCTACCTATCTATAGTTTTAAGTAGTTGATTATCAGATGAAGATGGACGATCATGTTGGTGTATATAATATGACGTCTAAATTTTATGTGATGAATATTTCAATTATGGGGGTGATAGCTAATTGAATTTATGATATTTCCCTTTCAAAAAAAAATCGTATTAGAAAGGTTATGGAAATCCTAGAATAGCTACTTAAAAAATGAATGATGGATAATTACATATGATAAAAGTGAGAAAGGAGCCACATGAAAGGTTTTAGATAAATATGTAGAGACACCTAAAGTCCACAAGATTTGCAGTGTGAAAATAAATAGTATTGAACTTCTACAAAGAAAGATGGTCTTGAAAGTAGTCACTTGAGACCATAAAAATTGTAAGTTTCTAAATAATAGATAATTGAATGGAAAATTACATAAATAGATGTCTCTAATATTGGATTCCCTAGTGGGTGAAATAAACTAGATGCCCTCAAAAATAATGAAAAATTTTGAAAATTAATTTTATGAAAATTAGAATTTGTTGGAATAATTAAAACAAAAGGTGTATTCCATAGTTTGATGGAATGAAACAAGCACTAAGTGTTAATATCATTTAGAACAATAGATAGGGGGTGGCGAATCAGTTGTTATCAGGTCCTGATGTATAAAATAACTTCAAAAACTTTTCCTTAAATTAGATCAAGCAACCAAAACAAACTTGGTCATCACTGATTCAATAATAGAAACATATAACATTGCAGTCCACTACCCAACTATAACTAACTTGTAAATCACAAAAATGTTCAAACGAAAACATTCACACAAGTATTGACACCAAGATTTATAGTGGAAACCCAATATGGGAAAACCCACTTTGTAACATGCTACTATTATTTTCACTCTTTTGAAGTGAGCTTGGTTAAAAGCCAAACCTATCAAAGGTTACAATACACACTGTCAAGTGTGGCCCAGTTAAAGGATTTCAATCACCCTTTTAAAAGTGAGCCCTATTACAGGACTTACATACACTCCATTACAATGCAACCTTGTTCAAAGGATTTAACATGACTTTTAGGTCAACCTTTGTTAAAAGGATTTTGACTGTTACAATGGTTAGAAAGTAGCAACAGTATTTATCTAAAAAATATTCAACTCACTTTGCAAATATCAGATCCAATTCCATACACAAATGCTGGTTTACTGACTTTGAAACTTTGCCATCTCCATCTCTAATCTGCTCGGAACTTTTCTTCAAGCAATCACCACACTTCTCCTTTAGCCTTTTCTCTTATACAATCAATAAAACTTACTGTTCTTCCAGCATCTACTTCACCCATGCATTCTCATACCTAATGTTTAGGTTCTCTTAATACTTTTCTCGGTTAGGTTAACTTATCTTTTGCCACTTAATCTCCTTCATAGATATTAGGGTTAGGTCAGATTCATTGAATCTACCCACTTCATGTTCTTCATCTCCTCTTCTAGAATCATCTCAAATCTCATAAAGATTTACAATAAAACATTTTACAAAGCATTAAATGCTTCCATACAATCAATAAATAAAGTCAACACATTTTACATAATCCAAGAATTCAGCAATGTCAGCTCGAAATCTGAATTCTCTTCAAATATAAAAATGTTGATGCTCGGTCAATACTATGATCATCCACTTGATCTTCATGAAAAATGCTCAGTCACTACTAAAACTATTTCCTTGGCATAAACTGTCTTTCTCAGCAATTAACTGATACTCGGTCAACACTAGATTTTTGCTCGGCATAGACTAACTTGATCAACACTAACATAACTCGACTTAAACATGATTTCTTCATTTTTTCTTAGTTAAGCCTACCAGTTTAGTCTTCAATCTTACTAATATAAACAATACATTGTCCCATCATTGTACAACATAGTCAAGTACACCTTGCAGTATCAAGATAACTCAACCTTTCCCTAGGTGCTATTGTTACCACCCTTTATTTCCCTTCTCACAATAGATATAGTACTTTCCTAAGTAGCAATAGTCTTACCAGTTAAGGTTTGACATCAATGACAATACAATAATTGTTTCAATTACAGTTTCCAACAATCTCCCTCTTTGGAATTGATGGCAATACCATATGCTATCACTTGAATAACACATGGATTACCAACCAATCCAAAAACTTATCTATCCATCAAAGAAAATTTATAATATCCTTAGCTTCATTCTGATGCAAAATCTATAAATCTCACTTCTGTGACTGTCAGAAGTATCTAGATCTCCCTCTATCCTGATCTTTCATTTCTGTTCATCATCCCTACTCTTTAGCTCATGTGTAATAGTATCATTTCAGTTCAATCTCCCTCTTTGACAAAAATGCAAAAGTAGCAACTAAAACCTATATCCAACAGATTGAGATATATCTGTGCAGCTTAGTGTTTCTCCCTCTGTCATCTTGTTTATGACTAATTTTTTGACTTTGCTTCTTCTTCACAACTCTAGGATAGTCCTAAAGTGTGACAATTTTCTGCATCAATTTGTCAATTATTCTGTTGTAGCATATTTGATGCAGTGCTCCTAGCTTTACTAGGCAATCTCGGTTAGGGGAAGGACCCCTAATTGACTTCTCAAATACTCATGCGCTTCTTTAGGTAAAGATTTAGTGAATATGTTTTCTAATTGTTCTTTTGTATTCACATATTCCATTCAGACTTCATTGTCTTGTACCATTTCCCTCAAATAGTGATACTTGATTGCTATATGCTTGGTCTTGGTGTGCATCATTGGATTCTTAGAAATATTGATGGCACTTGTGTTCTCACAGAAAATAACAACAGGTTCAATGATTTCTTCTTTCATGCCTATCAACAACTATTTTATCCATATCAAATTTGAACAGTTTACTGCAGCAGCAACATACTCAGCTTCAGCAGTAGATTGGGAAATGCAATTTTATTTCTTTCTTGTCCAGGAGACTAATATATATTTAAGAAAGAAAGCTCCACCACTAGTTCTTTTTCTGTCATTGACATTTCCTGCCCAATTAGCATCAGTGTATACTCTAAGTTCAAATTTGTCATTCTTCTTGTAGTATAACCCATAGTCAGCAGTTCCTTTCAAGTATCTCATGATTCTTTTCACCGCCATCATGTGTGTTTCCTTAGGATTGGCAGAGAATCTTGCCACAATCCCAACAGCTAGTGCAATATCTGGTTAACTTTTGTAGCATCATCATTCTTAGATAACTTTTGTTTAGTAACCATAGGAGTTCCTACTGGTCTAGCATCTTCCATTCCAAAAGTTTTTAGTATTTCATTAACATACTTACATTGTGTAATGAAAATTTGTTTCTTCATCTGATATACTTATAAACCAACAAATAATTTGATCTCGCCAAACATACTCATTTCAAATTCAGTTTGCATTTCTTTTGAAAAACTTTTACACAATGCATCTTATCCACCAAAAATAATGTCATCAACAAAAATTTTGGCCAATAGAATACCTTTACCTTCTTCATCCTTCAAGTACAAATTGCTTGTGTCATTTGTTCTGGAAAATCCAATCTACATCAGATAGTTATGCAACCTCTCATACCATGCTTTGGGAGCTTGTTTCAATCCATGCAATGCTTTGTTCAGTTTGCATACCATGTATCTTCTGTTTGGATCAATAAAACCTTCTCGATGTTCTATGTAAACTTCTTCTTCTAGTACACCATTTAAAAATGCAGACATGACATCCATTTGATATACCTTCAAATATTTATAAGAAGCATATGCAAGCAGAGTTCTTACTCCTTCCAATCTAGCTACAAGGGAAAATGTCTCCCCATAATCTATTCCTTCTTCTTGTGCATAGCCTTTGCATACCAGCCTAGCTTTTTTCCTAGTGATTTCACCCTTTTCATTCAACTTGTTTCAAAACACCCACTTTGTTCCTATAACATTCTTATCTGTAGGTCTCGGCACCAGAGTCTAGGTTTCATTCTTCTCAATCTGGTCAATTTCTTTATTCATTGCTTGTATCCAGTCTTCATTTTCTAATGCCTCTTTAGTTGTCTTAGGTTCAAACTCACATAGTAAGCATGTTGGATCCTTGGTCTTGCTTCTGGTCTAAATTCTAGTGTCTTTATCTCCAATTATCTGTTTAGTCTTGTGATGTCGTCTTACATATTTTGCCAAAATAGGTTCAGCATTTTTCTCCTCTATTTCATTAGGTTCCCCAACAAGATTGTTAGATTCAGCTTTTGAATGCTTGGTAACCTCTTCTTGATACTCGACAGCATTGTCTTCTAGCACAGCATGTTCTTGTTCTCTCTCGGCACTATTTTCCTAACGCTTGGCAATCATTTCCTTTCACTCGGCAATGCTTGCCTGAGACTTCGCATCAGGTGCAAGTCTATTACCGGCCTCTTCTATTTCCTTAATGTACACAAAAGATCTGTAGTCTTCTGGTTCTCTTTTGTTGTCAGCTTCATTTCTTTATGAATACTCATCAATTTTTATATTCACACTTTCCACAATTTTCTTAGTGTTAAAGTTCAAACACTTATAAGCTTTACTTTTTGTGGAGTAGCCTAGGAATATGCCTTCATCACTTTTGGCATCAAACTTTCCATTCCTATTGTCTTTCAGTATGTAACACTTGCTTCCAAAGATTCTAAAGTATTTAACACTCGATGCATGCCCATACCATAATTCATAGGGTGTCAGATTTGTACCTTTCTTGATCTGTACCTGGTTAAGAGTGTAAACAACTATACTTATAACTTCTTTCCAGTATTTCTATGCCACATTCTTTTCAATCAATAATGTCCTTGCACAGTCCAAAATAGATATGTTCCTTCTTTCTTCTATACCATTCTGTGGAGGTGTCCTAGGTGCAGACATCTATCTCTTGATTCCTCTATCATTACAAAATAGATTGAATTCATTTGATGTAAATTCTCCACCTCGGTCAGATCTAAGACATTTTAGGTTCCTACCTATCTCCTTCTCAACCTTAGCTAAATACCACTTAAAAAATTGAAAAGCATCAGATTTTTCTTTTAGAAACATTACATGCATCATCTTGGTATGATCATCAATGAACAAAATAAAATATCTAGCACCACAACAACTTTGTATACCCATAGGTCCACAAAGGTTAGTATGAACCAACTCTAAAATGTGTTCAGAAGTAAAGGTTTTTCTCTTGAAGCTTGACTTAGTCATTTTTCCTAACTGGCATTCTTTGCACATCACATTCTTAGGTTTCTTCAATCTAGGTAGGCCTCTTACTTTCTTCTTCTTACTTATCTCTACTAGATTGTCAAAGTTAACATGACATAGCCTCTTATTCCATAACCAAATGTCATCAAGTTGTGCAATCATACATATTTCTTCAGATAGGTCAAGATAGAACAAATTACCTCTAGTCTACTCACCAGTAGCATCAAATATCTTAGCTTTCTTGTGATGAAATTCCACTCGGTAACCGGTTCTGTTGAGCTGAGCAACACTTAGCAAATTATAATTCAATCGTTCAACCAAATAAGAATTTTCACAAGAGATTTTATCAATCAGTTTAATCAATCCTTTTCCTCTAACAGGACATGGTGCATCATTACCAAATGTTACACTTTTACCTTTATAATGGTGTAAGGTCTCAAACTTACTTTTGTCACCAGTCATGTGATGTGAACAACCACTATCTATAATCCATTTGTCATTCTTGTTCACATAGGAAATCAATGTAGTTTTCTCATCCTCATCAGATTCATCTTTCATTGCAACATAGACTACGCCAATTTCAAAATCATCACCATCAGTGTCAGTCTCTTCTTCAACAATGTAACAAGATTTCTTACCTTTTCCTTTGTAGTCTTCGTACCTTCAGTGGCCTTTGTCATCTCTTCTATCTTTGTGTCTATTGTTTCTTTCTTCATCTTTATCCTTCCTATCAGAACATCTAGCAGCTATATGACCAACTTTATTACATGCAAAACATATAACAGGGAGTTTACCTTTATATTTTCTTTTTCCTCTTCTTAGTCTTCTAGCCATAAGAGCTTCTAGATCTTCAAGATCTTCATCAGAAGTGTCACTGACACTTTCACTTTCGCTTTCACTTTCACTTTCACTGGTGCATATTTCTTTTTCTTTCTTAGGCTTGTTCAAAACTAACTATGACTTAAAAGAAGATTCAACATTTCCAATACTACCAATAGTGAAATTATCATAATTAGACAATTCAGAAGCAGTCAGTTTGCCAATCAAACCTTCTAAGGTAAGCACATTTCCAGAGTTACATCTAGATTCCTAAATAGCTAAGATCTTAATAGCATTTATAGGACATAGAATTCTTAGCACTTTTCCAATTATGGTCTCATCATCAATAATTCCATTTTCTCCTCTAATAGCATTCACAACTTCTTTTATTCTACCACAATATTGTGCAATGTTTTCATCTTCATTCATTCTCATTTCATCAAACTTACCTCTGAGACTCTCAGCTTTAGCTTTCAGCACATATAAATCACCACCATAGATCTTTGCAAGAGTGTCCCACATATCTTTAGCAGTTGTGCAGTCCTTAATATCCTCAAATTTCAGATAGCTTAGGGTAGATACAATTTCTAGTATTGCCTGATTATGTTCTTGCTTAGCTCTCATTTCCTCGGTAGTCAAAGGTGCAACAGGTGTGACATAGTCATGCTCAATGTAGTACTTTGTAGAATCACCAATACTAGCTAGATGCAGCTTCATCAAGCTTTGCCATGCAGGGAATTTTTCCTTGTTCAGCTTCGATACCTCCTTCTTATACATCTTGATCATTTGCTTCAAGCCCCTTTAAACTATTTTTTTGTAGACACCAATAAGAAACACAACTTTGATACCAATTTTTAATATGATTTAGAAAAATAGAGTGGGGGGGGCGGGGGGCGGGGGGGGGGGGGGGGGGGGGTGAATCAATCGTTCTCAGGTCCTGATGTATAAAATAACTTCAAAAACTTTTCCTTAAATTGGATCAAGCAACCAAAACAAACTCAGTCATCACTGATTCAATAATAGAAACATATAACATTGCAATCCACTACCCAGCTATAACTAACTTATAAAACACATAAATGTTCAAACCAAAACATTCACACAAGTATTGACACCAAGATTTATAGTGGAAACCCAATATGGGAAAAACCACTTTGTAACATGCTACTATTATTTTCACTCTTCTGAAGTGAGCTCTGTTAAAAGCCAACCCTGTCAAAGTTACAATACACACTGTCAGGTGTGACCTGGTTAAAGGATTTCAATCACCCTGTTAAAAGTGAGCCTTGTTACAGGACTTACATACACTCCATTAGAATGCAACCTTGTTCAAAGGATTTAACATATGACTGTTAGGTCAACCTCTGTTAAAAGGATTTTGACTGTTACAATGGCTAGAAAGTAGTAGCAGTATTTATCTAAAAAACATTCAACTCACTTTGCAAATATCAGATTCAATTCCATAAACAAATGCTGGTTTATTGACTCTGAAACTTTTCCATCTCCATCTCTGATCTGCTTGGCACTTTTCTTCAAGCAATCACCACACTTCTCCTTCAACCTTTTCACTTATACAGTCAATAAAACTTATTGTTCTTCCAGTATCTACTTCACCCATGGATTCTCATACCTAATGTTTAGGTTCCCTTAATAATTTTCTCTATTAGGTTAACTTATCTTTTGCTACTTAATCTCCTTCATAGATCTTAGGGTTAGGTTAGATTCATTGAATCTACCCACTTCATGTTCTTCGTCTCCTCTTCTAGAATCATCTCAAATCTCATAAAGATTTACAATAAATTTTTTTATAACGCATTAAATGCTTCCATATAATCAATAAATAAAGTCAACACATTTAACATAATCCAAGAATTCAACAATGTCAGCTCAAAATCTAAATTCTCTTCAAATATTAAAATGCTAATGCTCGGCCAATACTGTGATCATCCACTCGGTCTTCATGCAAAATGCTTGGTCACTACTAAAACTATTTCCTTGACATATACTGTCTTTCTCGGCAATCAACTGATACTTGTTCAACACTAGATTTTTGCTCGGCATACACTAACATAACTCGGCTTAAACTTGATTTCTTCATTTTTTCTCGGTGAAGCCTACCAGTTTAGTCTTCAATCTTACCAAGATAAACAATACATTGTCCCATCATTGTACAACATAGTCAAGTACACTTTGCAGTATCAAGATAACTCAACCTTTCCCTAGGTGCTATTGTTACCACCCTTTCTTTCCCTTCTCACAATAGATATAGTACTTTCCTAAGTAGCAACAGTCTTACCAGTTAAGGTTTGACATCAATGACAATACAACAATTGTTTCAATTGCAGTTTCGAACACTAAGGAATATAAATTCAAGCTAGATAAGTGGAAGGAGACTGAAGTTTGCATTATAGAGATGTAATGTGTCAATGGAAGGGAAACAATCTTTTTAAAGTTTTAGAATTTACTGTGTAGCCAAGCATTTCTCACAACCATTGCGTGATAGGGAAAAAAATATTGTAGATTATGGAACAAAAGTGGTATGCTAGTGCTTTATTCTCTTTTGCCTCTAGGATAAAGGTAAATATTATTGTTGAGACCATCCATTTAAGAGAAGAGATTTATTTAAAGCTTACACTCTATTAATATTATTTAGTATATGTTTTTTTAACCTTTTCACATATCCTTGAAATATGAAATAGGAAATCAATAAGAATTTACGATACATGTTTTATTACACCTAAACACTTCCATTAGAATTTTAATTTCTAGTCGGATGCCAAAGAAGTAACACGCTTCACATCATCCACAAGTCTTCATGGAATGAAAATTATTTTTTTCATGTTTATCCAAGCATTCTGAGCATGCCTTCAACAACATACCAACCTCGATGAACTAGCTTCAACCTCACTGAAACAATAAATCTCGAATAACTATCACCAGTTTCTGGAAACTCCTACTGTGAATAATCTTTAGAAAACTTTACATAACTCGAACATATCTTCATAAATTTTTATACGCTCGCAACCACATCATCAAAACACATTCCTAAATTCTAATAAATTTTGTAGAAGTCAATTCATTAGTATTAAACCTTGAAAAATGAATCTATGCCTATAACTCTGTTAACTCTTGCCAGAAAGCATATATGTTGACATCAATGACAAACCCAATCATGAATGTAACATATAAGAACTCAATCATCTCTAATCAACATGCAATGTGCCCTGGTAACATCATTCATTAATATTCATGCTAACAAGAACACTCACATTGTGGAGATGGTGTGAGGTTGTATGAACATAAGATCCATGGATGCAGTCAATTTAGTGTTTCTTGAGCAACTGAGGAGGGTGATATTTCTTTCAATGTTCCACTCTTGTTTGAATTAATGTAATAAGGGGCAAAATTTTGTCACATTACATTTTTTATAGGATTATGTTTTTAATAATAAATCTTGTTAGAAACCACAGTTAGTTTTCAATGGATATAAAACTATCTATTGGTTGCCACTATATGTATTTTTCATTTATAAAGGCACATCTTGAATCAATAAAAGATATTGAAAGCATTAATCATTCAATTAAATTGATTGGCTCTTTCATCTTTGTATTTATAGAGGATAGAGTGACACTAAAGTGGTTTTTTGTTACAATACCCCCATAAGAGCAATGCGAGAAATATTATTTGATTATTTTTTTGTTGCAAGGAAATCATAGTATAATGACTGAATGTATTAGATTTTTATTTAGGATACATTTATTGCCCACAAGTTTAATTTTTTTATTTATAAATATTATCATGAACTCTTTTATGATATAGGCTCATTCCCTTGATATTTCATAATTTTACATGTATTTCTTATTCAACAAAATAATTTTTACATTAAAATTTATTAACTTGATAAGTACTAGGAATTGGAAATATTATTAATTTTAGTTGATTAATGGATCAACTAAGTTAAATTATTTAGAAAACAATTAAGTTTTATCCATTTTCTAGGTGTTTAGGTTTTCATAAGATTCAAAACAAAGAGAATAGTTTCCTATATAGAATGCATTCTTTGATTCTAAATATCTATACTTTAAGTAGTGGATTATTAGATGAAGATGAATGATCACATTGATGTATATAATATGACATCTAAATTTTATGTGATGAATATTTCGATTATGGGGTGATAGCTAATTGGATTTATGATATTTCCCTTTCAAAAAATATTGGTATTAGAAAGGTTATGGAAATCCTTGAATAGTTACTTAAAAAATGAATGATGGATAATTACATATGATAAAAGTGAGAAAGGAGCCACATGAAAAGCTTTAGATAAGTATGTAGTGACACCTAAAGTCCACGAGATTTGCAATGAGAAAAAAAAATAGTATTGAACTTCTAGAAAGAAAGATGGTCTTGAAAGTAGTCACTTGAGACCATAAAAATTGTAAGTTTCTAAAGAATAGATAATTGAATGGAAAAATTCATAAGTAGATGTCTCTAATGTTGGATTCCCTAGTGGGTGAAATGAACTAGATGCCCTCAACAAAAAAATAAAATAAATTTGAAATGTAATTTTACGAAAATTAGAATTTGTTGGAATAACTAAAACAAAAGGTGGATTCTATAGTTTGATGGAATGAAGCGAGCACTAAGGAATATAAATTGAAGCTAGAAAAGTGGAAAGAGACTGAAGTTTGCATTATAGAGATGTAATGTGTCAATGGCAGGGATACAAGCTTTTTAAAGGTTTACAATTTACTGCGTAGCCAAACATTTATCACAACCATTGCCTCATAGCGAAAAAAATATTGTAGTTTATGGAATGGAAGAGGTTGCTAGTGCTTTATTCTATTTTGCCTCTAGGCTAAAGGTAAATATTATTATTGAGACCATCCATTTAAGAGAAAAAAATTATTTAAAGCTTAGACTCTATCAACGTTATTTAATATATGTTTTTTTTACCTTTTCACATAGCCTTGAAAAATGACTTTTCTACACAAAATAAATGTTTTTTATTGAGCTTCCTTTTGTATCCTCAAATCTATAAAAGTTCTAATCCCTATCCGTAACATTTTATAGAGTTGAGAATTTCTGTTAACTTTAAAAAAAAAACTTTCATGTCAATGAAAGAATGAGCACTCCACTTCCATTTTTGATGCTTTTTCTAATATATATACTTAAGTGTTGACCTTGAAAATATGAATTAAGTACATTAATTAGAAAATAAAATGAAGTGATTATAAAGTGGTTGGGATAAAATATTTATGTGAATTGAACAATAAGATAATTTATTATAAAGATCAAATATAATATTTCTAACAACAAACATATGTAAAGATGATGAATATTTGATTCCATTATCTATTTTCAACAATTGAAGTAGTTGAATAATTCCCCTTGTCAATTTAGTTTACAGTTTTTATTCATTAATCCGTTATCAATTTCAAAACCATAATCAATATCTTTAAATTCCATAATATAACAATAAATCAGATAAATATATATATGCTAGATTGACTCATAATTTCATCTACATATATTTTAAAATCATATAATCAAAATCTTTAAACTCTATAACAAAAAAATCTATTACATGACGAAGCGGTGATTCTTCAGAGGATGATGGCCAGGATGTAGCAGAGGCAGAGGAAGTGGCTTCGCCACACCACAAGGCGGGGGCTTCTGTGGCAATGGTGGTGGAAACGGAAAATTAAATTCTGGTCAAGTTACAGGGTCTTTAGGGATGAGGAAAAGATAATGGCTTTACATTTGCCAGATATATTTTACTTAAAACTTTATTTAGATACAAGATGTTGAAGCATTATTACCACTGCAGATTTTATGTTATAGTTTTTTTATCTGTTAGATTTCGTATATTTCTTATATTCTAATATTAATCTAAACTATCTCGACTTTAACCCATTATTTATAAAAAAGAAAATCTATTAAATGAAATATATAAATACATTACAGATTGACTCATAACTGATCCATACTAGATTGACTCATAATAACTACACATGCTTTTATGTAGAGGGTCCTCCATACTCATTGAAATTGAGATCGATCAGCCCTAAATGAGACCTATATTTTTATTTATTATTTATTGGAGAACTAGATGGCACACTTGTATTTTTCTATATTTCCAAGGTGATTGTATCTATACGTAGGACGATAAATTAATAAAAAGATGAAATCAAGAGTCCCATATTGGACCAAAAGCTGAAATTCCCGCTGCTTTGCATCCGTTCACAACATCTCTGCTCCCGCTCGGATTACTAGTCACTATCACAACTTCTGCTCCCCATTTTTTCACTGCTACCACTGTCATCTCCGGTACGTTTGGCCGACCCAGAAAAGCTGAATCATGAATAATCTTCTTTTCAGAAGGGTAGCTCTTAATCCATTTCACAATATCATATCCAAAGTTTTTCTCCATCACTTTGGCCACCCAAATCACATAAACCTCTGCTGGGCAAGGCTGAATTAAGAAAGACAGAAACACACAAATTCCCGAGCCGGTGGCCACAACGACCACCTTGTTGTACATGTTTATCAGATATGGCAGCCCTGAAAATTTAACAGAACGAGTGTACAGATATTTTGGTGGATCAGATACCAAGCTTTTAGTGAAATCTCCCACAGCTCCGGCGAGGATCATGTGCTCATATTTCCCGTCGGAGATTATTCCGAACGCATGCCAGTCCGACAGTGGAGATCTGCTGATGCGCCCGAGAAGACCCGCTTTGATTCCGCCAGAGAACTTGATCGAGCTTGCGTGACCGGAAGCAGACGACACCTGTACCGGAACTCTCCTCACACTCCGCCATGGCAGCATTATGAGAATAGTGATGGCTAAAGTGAACCAGAAATCCTGCTTCTTTGCAAGATCTGAACCGCGCAATTTGTAGGATTTGTGAGCAGGATTGTAAGCAGCGGAGAGCATGACGAAAGCCCAAAGCAAAGCAAGAGCAGTCCAGCCGGAAAAACGATGGAATCCTTCGAAGACGTTGTGGTGTAAATGCCGGACGAGAGGGAATGCTGCGAGTGAACTTATCACCAGAAGCCCCAAAATAGCCCACGCCGCACCTCTAATCTCGGGGGAAATTGTCTCAGGGTGGCGAAGGATTTGTGTAATGTAATAAATCAGCCAGATGATGGAGGAAACACCGCAGCCGCTGTGGATTCCTCCCACGCACTGAAGGAACGACGTTGTGGCCGTCTTGAGAGGGAGTGGAACCCATGATCTCCGCAACACCTTCACCGCCAACCAGAACATGCATCTCAGAAAGGCCTCATTGCGGCACAACACTAACGCCAGAATATTCCCCAATGAAAACACAGCAGCTTCTTTCTTAGCGTATGGAAAATGGCCGGAGGCTGCCAAAATGAGAGCAGTTAAATTGAGCGCGAGAGTGAGAAGGAAGAGACGCTTGTAAACGGTAAAGAGGCCCTGATCCAGCAGTATCACGGACATACGGGTTTCAGCCGGCTTGGGTGGTTGTGCTGGTTTTTTGGAAGGGATTTTGAGAATAGTGGGTGGTACTGGTGGCACAGTGTTATCCTCTTCGGGCAAACTAGCAAGACTTATGTCCAGTTGGGCCTGTTGCTCCACGTCATCATCATCTCCCTCGATTTCCAGATCACAGTAATGGTCACTGGACCGACGGGACAATGATTTCTGGAAGCTCATAGAAATAAATTCAAGGCTGGGATAAACTTTGTGGGATTTCACGCTGCGACAGCTTGAGGACTTCTCAAAATTATGGCTTGGGAAAACCTTGTGTGAAGACACGCTTGAGGACTTTTGAAAATCATGGGTGGGGAAAACCTTGTACGAAGACACGCTTGACGACTTTGTAAATTCAGCTATTTCCTAATCAGTGGCACAAAAGCAAATACTAAAACAAACTCTCTGAAACACAGTAGAAATACACTCAAAGTAGCTACTAGAATGGCCACGTCATCTTCACTGCGATCAATTTCCAAATCATAGAAATGGGGACTGGACCACAGGCACCAAAACAATACACCACTTTAAAATAAACAAGAAGACAGCGGATTCAAACTCTCTCAAAGCTATACTTGCCAACTTCATGATCTGATATTTATAGTTAAATGGACAATCACATTGGGTTGGCATGTGATTGAATAAATATTAAAATAATAAAATTAATAGTACAAGACATGTAATGTCAAAGTGCTTTTAGGATGCGTCTAAGTTTCTTATAACTAAATTTTATAAAACAGAAAATATAACATATTTTTGCAAAAAAATTTATGTCTGTATTTTATAATCTGTATATTTTTTTAAGTAAAAAACCACAAAAAATTGAAAAAAAATTACTTTATTGACAAATCAGTAAAAAAAATGTTTTAATTTTTACTACGTTTTTGTAAGAAGCTTAGCGGCTGTTTTTTTTTGTGTGTCTATCTAGACTCTACATTTAAGTGTATTTGAGAATTGATTATAATTCAAAAGAATTATCATTAGAAAATAATATTATAGGAGCAGAGAACGTACACTGCTTTAAAATAAATGAATGGAGAGCTCAAAGCTTGTGCACTCGGCAACTTCAGAATGATATGGTGAACACCTCAGCCGCAGGAAGAGTTCTGCAGGGAATATTCATGTTTGATTGTTTAGCGGATAATATCAAAATTATGCGGAAAATATCAACGTGTACGGCAGAAATATTTTGCCTAAGTAGAAAATATGCGCGTATTTTTACGAGCGAGACATTTTATGTATATTAATTAAAGTCAAATTCAAAAGGAGACAAAATTTATTGATCCATGACTAAATCTTCAACAACACAAATTTATTGATGCATGACTAAATCTTGAGGGAGCCTTTAAGTTTGTTATAAAATGTATTATTGACTAAATTTAAAAAATCAGAAAATACAATAGATTTTCCTGAAATTTTCAGCATCTGTTCTTCATGATCTGCATATTTTGTTGTTGAAAACCACAAAAAATTGCAAAAAAATCACTATATTTTTAGGAATCTGGAAAAAAAAAATTGACATTTTTTTTTGTCTTTGGTGTGTTTTGGACCCAACAAGCATCTAGTTGACTAAGCTCTTTCTAAATATTAAAAAGGACCTTGTGCTAAATTAGGGAAGTAGATTAGTGTTGGACAGGTTCAACTTTTGGTAAGGCTATACATATTATTTGTTGTAAACAAATAATTTATATTTTATTAATTCTTTTTATATATTATATTATTATTTTTTTATTAATATAAGTGAAGAAGGGTCCCAATCAATTACAAATCAAAATAAATTATCAAATAATAGAAGATTATCATAAATAGTGAAAAATAAAGTTTTTGATTAGGTAAAACAGGTTTTGAATGGGCCCCAAAACCATATACATTCAGTTTTTGAAGGGAACTGTAACCCACTATGAAAGTAGTGAAAGATAGAAAAAATTAGCATAGACCTAAAATGAGATAGCCAGGAGAAGAAGATAATCTTTTTAGAGCCCCCCCCAACACTGACTGCTAGTAGAACTACCAAAAACCCCAAAACATCAAAGCAACAACAACCAAAAGAAGGATAGACACTAAGGCTCTAGCTTCTCGAAGCCATTACAGTGAAGTCAAAACTTTACACCAACATAAGAGAAACAGGGTTTTCAGGACCCCAAACCAGTAATATGGGTTTTGAAATGGCTCCCATTACCATTATAGGTTTTAACATGGGACCCAAAACCAGCATGCTGGTAAAAGGACCAATCCACCCTTGTAGAACCAAACACGAATAAAAATAGTAGCTTAAATATTTAAGAAGATTTCACTTGAGTTACGCCAAGACATAGAGGCTTTGAAAGGATCCCCCAACCTTCTCCAAAGAAATGGGGAAAAGAAAGTCTCCCCAAACCACCAAGGCACAATCTGCTAGGAGAAAGAAAGTACAGGCAAAGAACTCTGGCAAAAAGATCTCCAGGCTCCAACACAGACCAAGCTCAACATCAACACTCCTTCATGCCTCTATCCTCCAGCAACAAGCCACCTCTATTGGCTGAGCCTCCACCTCGAAAGGAGCTTCCACCTCAATAGGAAGCAAGAGAGAAGAGAGAAGAAGAGAAGCCTTCAGCTGCCACTGGGCCTAGGAGTGAAACCCCACCTCAATAGGGATCTAAACCACATAAAGGAAAGGGATGAAAGAGCCAATACTCCAACACAGCCACCCTCCAACCTTGGGCATTAGAAGAGAATAGAATCCTCTCCGCACCAAAGTACCGAGAGGCAGAACACACCTCAAGAAGATTTTCCATAGGGAAACAACAAAGATCTCCATAAAAATAGAGAGGAGGAAAACAAAAATGAAAACCCCCTACATCAAATAAGGTTGAACCTAGATAGCCATCCTGCCCAACAGCTCTAAGGAAGAAACAATGACCAGCGAAGAGAACCCCAAAAACCTTCCACAAAATGAAAGGAAGAGAGGAGAACAAGACAGATCCACTGTGAGAGTCTCCAAGGAACCACCAAATCTGTCCCCCCTAGAGAAAGGCCACACCACTAACAACGAAGGCACAGGGAAATACAAATGAAACCCTGACCCCACGAATCCTGCACCAGGCTTCCTCACACCAAGAAAGAGCCCAAGGAAGAGGGATGAGGCAGTAGAGAGGAAGAACTTCATAGATAGAAGAGGAGGAGGCCTCAACATGAGCATCTCCAGCCATCCCAAAAAAAAAAAAAAGACTGGCTCCACACTAGGAGAGCAGCTGACCAAGGCGCACCAAGCACAAAAAGAACCCCAACCGCTAGATCCCGCAAACCCTCAAGTGGGTCATCTTCATCGTCGCCAGACTCACTTAGCTCCATTGAAGAAGCAGAAGTCCTAGCGTCGCTTCCCCTATTCCTACTTGCCCTATTCCCACTCATTCTTTAGTTTTTTATTTTTTTTTTCTACTTAAAAAAAAAGTTATCTACTAGGTAATCAAAGTTAAGGCTGGACGAGACCTTTATATCTTTGTCCTTTTCTAAACTAGGAAAGTTAACAATATTAGTCAATTTTACACTTTTCTTCACCTTCTTTATACTACTGTTCAATCAAATTCATCTTCAATACATGATGAACCGGGTGAAGTGGAGGCCAAAACCCTCATTAACAATTTGTAAAAGAAGAAAAAATAAAATAGTCTGAGAAACAATTAAAGAAATAAAGGAATTTTGAATACTATTTATACAATTTCATGTAAATTGATAGTTCAGATACAAATAAAAAAATAAATCAAAATTTGATTAAGTTAGATTCATATCAAAATTAGGTAGACTTGGAATAGGAAGTATCCCTTATTAATGTTGAGTTTTTGAAAAGAGATCATATAGAAATATAGGGGAGGAGAAGATATAGATATAAATAGAGATGAATAATAATAGTGTAGTGTAGATATAGATATAAAAGTGTAGTGTAGACTTTTCAAGGACATTAACCTTCTTTTCCATACATTGAAATTCATTTTCATTCTTCTCATTTTTAAATATAAAATTAAATCTAAGCGTGCTAACTTGTGGCGAGTTGGAAAAAGGAGAACTATTATCACTATTAAAATTATATGTATATCCACATGTTTTGGAGGGATAGTATAAATTTATAGAAGAACAAGGAATTATTATATCATGATAATATTAATCCATCTTGAATATAGAAATTTCAAGATTATAATTGTTCATGTTATATTCACTAGGGTCAGAATGGCTGAAATTTAAAAATAACACATGGGCATCCATTTAAAGAAGTAGAATAGGGCATATTATCATCAATCAAGAGTGAGAATCGCATTTGAAAATTTGGTATAGAAGAAGGTATACAAATTATGGAGAGAATAAGAAGGCTTTACATACATCATCTACTAGTTGTTAATGCCAACTATCATTGGGTCAATAATAAATATATGAAAATAATGTATTTAATATTTGAAATATAAATATCAAAACAAAACATAAAAGTTAGTAGTATAATTAAAAGTCAAATACCAAGGTTTCATGAGAGTAAGGAATCTACAAGCACTCAAATAGATTTTTATTTATCAATTTGTGTGCAGTTTCTATGTTTTTGTTATCAACAAATGAAGGTTTAGTAGACTTAGTCAATAGAAATTAAAATTACAAATTAAATCATACTTGAACTCTCTCGTATAAATCAAACATCTTTCGAAAAAAAAATAATAAAAGCATTGCACTTAATAAGATAAAAGATTCATTTAATCTTTAACTTCAATATTATTAACTTCACACATTGATTTGACATTAACCAATTCTTCACTCTAGGATCTCCCGTAGAGTGAGTTTTTAGTTGAAGCTAAAAAAGCCAAACTCTCATTAGTTTTAGGTCTAGCATTGAATAAAACGTTCCCTTGCTAAGTAAGCCTAACAAAAATTGCTTTGCACTCGATTTATATATATAATCAAATCATTGGTAAAAATCAGAGTGAACTTCGCGCATTAATGGTCCACTGAGCTCAATGTGGCGAGTAGTACCTAGGATACTTTTACTTAAGATTGAGTCAATTTATATATATTATTTTAATTTTTAGTAGGTAGCTCTCTAAATGGCTTCGATTGCTTTCACACTTGAATCGCCTTCAGACTTATATTCCCTCACTTGTATTAGGTTTGTTTTCTTTAGTGGTTACATGTATTACCTAGGCTTGTTTTACTATCCAGTATTCATTTTCCAATAACGAATCTGTAACTTCATCATCTTTTTTATAATATCGAGTTGCATGGACAACTATTAGAATACAATGCATGCCGAACTATAGAAATCCCTAATTTTGTCCTATCCGGGACTCCAGTTTTCATTTTTTTATTACAGTGTGACCTAAATTGCAATAAAACTCAAGTACAAAACCACCAAACGTAATTCGTACATGACTGAGTCAAAAATAGTCAAACTCCGCCTCGAGTTTTATCTGGACTCGTTAAATAATAATAATAAAATAAATACTTCAACGGAGGTCGAGCTGAACTATCAAAATAAATCAATAAATACAGAAATTGACATCATCAACGCGGGAGCGTTTTTTTGTTGCTATCATCTAGAATAAACAAGGACAGAATAGAGATACTACTAAAATATTTATTATTATTATGAGTATACATATATATATATATGTATATATATGTATATCTATATATATATGTACATATATGTATATCTATATATATATGTACATATATATATAGATATATATATATATAACATATGTATATATATACATATATACATATATATATATATACTCATATATGTACATATATATATATATACATAAATATATATATGTATATTACATATGTATATACATATATATACATATATATATATACATATATATACATATATGTATATATACATATGTATATATACATATGTATATATATACATAGACATATATACATATGTATATATACAGATATATATATATATATGTATATATGTATATATACATATGTATATATGTATATATACATATGTATATATGTATATGTATATATATACATAGATATATATACATATATATATGTATATATACATATATATATATATACATATATACATATATATATATGTATATATACATATATATATAGATATATATATATGTATATATACATACATACATATATATAGAATATATATATATATATATATACATACATACATATATATAGATATATATATATATATATACATACATACATATATATAGATATATATATATATATATATATATATATATAGATATATATACATACATATATATACATATATATATATAGATATATATACATACATATATATACATATATATATATATATACATACATATGTATATATATATATATGTATAATATATATATTATGTATATATATATTATATATACTATATAATATATATATACATACATTAATATATATAATGTATGTATATAATATAGTATA